>CAJQZN010043352.1:219846-256060 GCA_907164685.1 Colias eurytheme | reverse complement strand
GTTTGTTAATTAATATTCTGAACACTTTACAATGGTACTGTGACATAAAAATCAATAGGGACTTTAACATTCTAAATCAAATAAGTAAGAAGAGTGATAGATAATTTAAATAATAATTGACCTCAAAATGTATTTCTTCCTCGATTTACTATCATTATCGTACACATAAGCGTGATATTTATTTTTGGGGTATATTATTATTAAAAAATAAACCACGTTTAAAATACGTTTTGAAGTCATAAGAAGACGAGCTCCTAATATTCTCATAGATATAAAAAAGACTGTTACTTTAAAAAAATCAGCTTGAGCAGCAGAGTTGTAATCAACAAACTGTACAGCAAGCAGCAATGTTTTTCACAGTTTACGTACCGGAAGTAAGTGATCAGAGGCATCAGCTGCGTGGTGGGGCGATTCTGGGGATCGCGGTCCAAGAGACGCGGCAGGGCCTCATGCAAGCAGTCTGGAGCCCGTTCTACTAGAGCGTTCACGTTGCGGTCCAGCTGCATGAGATATATATTTAACTAGCCTGCGGCTTGGTCCGCTTTGTCTAAAACCTTATAAATTATATACTAAAAACACCTTGAATCACTCTATCTATTAAAGAGAACCGCATCAAAATCCGTTGCGTAGTTTTAAAGGTTTAAGTACCTACTTACATACATACAAGTATTCATAGTAGGGACAGAGAAAGCGACTTTGTTTTATACTAATAAATTATTAGTACCACGTACGTACACTACATAGTAATAGGTACCTAGTGACTAATCTGCTCCTGGCCGTCCATTTACCAGGATAATAGACTATGATGCTTGATATATAACCTATAAACAGTAAACACATAAACGTCGTTAGCCATTTTCTGAAATCTTCAGTTCAGCAGCGCATTAAAAAGTTGATGAAGTATTGAAGTCATAGAAAACTTGATAAAGACGTATGTGTTAAATCGAAAAGCCATCAGTTAGTTTCATTTCTATTCAAATATATTTGGATTAAACAAATTGTATTTGCATATTGAAATTATCGTAAACTTGGAAAATATCCATTCACCCAAAAATAGGAAGTGGTTAAAATTGATCAATTGATTATTATTACCTTCATTAGTTAACAACTTATTCAAATAACTGAGTAATATTTTTATTAGCAATATTGTATACAGCTGATTTAATGATTGCCATTCACCAAGAAATACGAAAATATATTTATAGTCGCCTCTATTGGTGATAAAGGAAAATAAACCAAGAAAAACTCGAAGACGGCCGCTCTTAAAATATCCTAATTACGGGTATTGTAGCACTTCGTTGCCACCTCCAATTATTAATAATAATATGAACTTAAAAATGCTAAATCGCGTTACCATGGCGACGATCGATTCTTGTTTCCATTTGATTTGACTAATAAGATTACGTAAAGGTGATTCCAATTATATTGGTGCCTTTAATTAAGATCGCTTAGCGGTAAGACTGGTCTATCTTATCGTGATAATTAGCTCTACTTGTGATTTATTTCCTTTGGGTTTCTGCGATTTTGTTTGGAGTATAATTACTCCGTGATTGAATTTTGCAATCAAACCTTTATTTTATAAAGTACAAAAGCACAAAGTAGGACTCTCAACTTGCATTAAGTTCTTTAAACTTAGTGCGCTTTATAAATAGTGGGATATTTGAAATTTTTTAGATTATTTTTATCCTTATACGCTTAAAATATGTTTCGTGTTTGGAATTTGATTTAATTCGACAAACTAACAAAGATAAAATAGAAAAGTTTGCTTTTCGTTTCGAAAAGACAAACTTTTGTTAAGTAAAAAAGGAAACAAAATTGGATATATTATCTGTTAAACACAGCAATTACAGAACGCAAAAGTCTCAATTGGAAATTTAAATATGTATAATGTATATGCAAGTCTTTAAACTGTAGGCTTTTCTCCCCTATATGGTAATGAGTAATAAATATTCCACTTTGCGCCTTCATTATTCATCGTTTCTTCAAACGGTTTTTAAAAATTTAATAAAAGAACTCTTCATAGTGTTTTCAGATCCCTTTGAAGATATGTATTATCTTAATTTCTGACTGGCTACTTTATAGGAAGTATATTTTTTATTTAATAAGTTATTTATTGATTTATTGTACTGTGTATTCTTTATATTCATTGTTCACCTCTCCGTATTAAGAGCATTGTTTCCATATTCTAAATCAAATAATTATACCTATGTTAAATGTAAAAATACATATATGTTTTATATATTCACATTTCCCAAATATATATACCTACGCAATATATTTAGTATCTACTACAATTTTCAATTAGGTTTTACGTAAAAACATGAGCTGATATACGATATTGGCAAATCTCAGGAAATCGGAAATTGTAGACTACAAATTCTAGAGAACTTTTTGAAATTTCTAGATAAGGAAACAGTTATACGGCTTCCTAACTAATGGTTTAATATAAATAGAACGGAAATAAATCAGAAAATAAAAAGAAAAGATAGTTTTAATTGATATTAGAAATTAGAAGTAAATATTTATTTATTTAACGAGGAAAATGAAAATTGTTTACAAATGATTTACTGTGCAGGCTAAAGAACGCTGATACTTCAAACCTGACCAGTGACCATAGTATAGACTTATCGCTTAAGTCATCTCTTCCAGGCAACCTATTGTAGTTAAACTAGCAACAAATAATAGAAAAAACGAGATAAAAGTGGAAAGAGTGAAAATAATTATAATAAATTAATAGAAAATGTAATTCTTTTCAGAATAAAACACTTCTAAGAGCGGGACAGTAAGACATCTGTCATATTTACCGCAGAACCATTCTCGTTGTAAATGTGGTAATAAGGTTTGAGAAGAATAAGAATTTTCAAGGGCGATTCTCTAAGACTATGTTAGTTTCGTGTAGTTGCAAAGATTTCTTAGTTTTTCATATAGGAAGGCGTATATTTCTTTAGATAATATAATATGGTAAGATGATATTGTATCTGTTTAATTTATAATGGTTTTATTTAAGAATATAAATTTGAAACAATGCCTTGTCTGAATTAAGGGCCGATTTTTCAATGCTTGGATAAAACTTATCCGTCCAATAAAGTATTACACGATAATATTAAAATGTCACGTAAACTGTCAAATACGGGCAATTAGAATACGTTTTTAAAATGGTAGTTTTATACATTATTCGACGAATAAGTTTTATCCAAGCATTGAAAAATCGGCCCTTAATCAAATAAATGAGAAAATATATTATAATTTTTAAATTATAGAGTATACAAAACATAAATTGCAAAGAAACATATTTATTTAAATATCTAATATCTTAAAAAGAAAATCATTTATTTATTTTATTCACTTGAAAAACAGCAAAGAGCAAAATCGTTCACAATTGTAAGTTAAATTGGCCACTTAAGAAGCGTGGACCATAAAGATGTCTTCACAAATAAATGCCCCAAGTTCGCTTACTAGTTCCGAGAACTCTTTGAATATAAAAATGTTTTAGGATCAGCGAGGAATTTACTAGAAACTAGCTGACACTCAAACTCAGAAATGTTAGTTTTAATGTTAAGCCCTGCTTAGTCAAATCGCGGGCTGCCTCTAAAGCTGCTTTTACAAAATTTATGATTTCAACTCAGTCTTTTTAAATCCGTACTTATATTTTAAACTAGCTTTCCGCCCGCGGCTTCGCCCGCGCAGTCAATGAAAAACCCGCATAGTTCCTGTTCCCGTGGGATTTCCGGGATAAAACCTATCCTATGTCCCTGGGTAAAAAGTAGCCTATGTCCTTTCTCGGGTATCAAAATATCTCTATACCAAATTGGTTCAGTAGTTAAGGCGTGATTGAGTAACATACAGACAGACAGAGTTACTTTCACATTTATAATATTAGTATGGATGAGTAAGTAACTGTCTGTCTCTTCTTCACGCACTTATTTGGATGGATTTTTGTAAAATTATAGTTTGTAACCTGAGATACTTATCTATAGGTTTTACTTTGAACCATGTGCATAGTAATGCAGGCGGAGGCGCGGGCGGAAAGCTAGCTATAGGAAACGTGAAGATAGATGTTGGCAATCATCAAATCTGCGGCTCTTATTCCATTATTAATTCATATTATATCTAATTGGAATAACATGGCAATACTACAAATAAATGATGTTAAAAATAACACATTCAAAAGCACGACGAGAATTTAACAACCACAATTATATTTTTTACCTTTTGGTGAACTCTATATTCAAAGAAGCGTTATGACACCTAAGACGGGACGGGAATAATTGGGTATTTGAATAAAAAAAATTTTTGTGCTAAATGGAAAGATTATATATTAGTTTTATAACAAAACTATTTTTTTAAATTTTTTTTTGCAATAATTCAAAAGTTATTTCAAAATAAAAATTAGTCTTTGAATCCAGTACCAAAAACATACCGACAACTCCCGAAGCGTCACCCGAACGCGTGTGACGTCATAATGATAGTTTTCACTCATTGCAGTTGATAGAAAAACGTATACAACTATAACATTTTGACGTCACATCTATCGTGACCAGTCATGGCGCGTTTATAGTCACGTGACTTTAATTTAAATTTCATCAATCTTTAATTGCTTATAATTAATTGAAAAATATTTTTTTTGGAGTTTTTTGCATTAAATATCAATAGTATTAATAATAAAGTTTTAAAATACATTAAAAAAATCAATTTTTTTTATTATTCAAATACTCAATTGTGAATACAGGAGAAAGTAACTTATTTTTGTACATAGAAAACTTTATAGATCGCGGACAATTAGGTATTTCTAACAATATATAATTGGCAACTCGTTAAGAAAAATACCATCTATTTTTACCTTACCTTTTTGTAGTCTAAAAATGCCACAGACTATAAAACGAGTCATTTAGCATCTGTTATTAAATAAAGCAAACTGCTGTATCAACTGTTTGGGAATTTCAGAACTCAGCGGGATTTGGCAAGCAATTAGTAATTTTGCTACAGTTTGTATTAATTACTGTGATATTTCCCAGATGTTTTGTTTCTTTAGTGTAAACATATTTAAGAAGACAACTCTTTGTAATGTTTTCTATTATTTTACATGCTTTAAGCAGTTTTGTAAGTAATCATTTTTGAATTAAAAAAATATATACCGTTCGAATTGAGAACCTCCTCCTTTTTTTGAAGTCGGTTAAAATGTGACGATAATAATTTTTCACTTTATGCGTAAAAACATGAAACCATAGAAAACAAGTAAATTCCTTAATAATACAAAAGAAAGATTTATTATATAATCATGTTTTTTTTATTATAACTATTTTTACTCGGCAGCCCGAAATAGAAGATTATGTTTTCGAACTTGTAAAACAAACTTTAAAGTTTACCAATAAAAGTTGTGAGTGGTTGCGTAAAGTTTAGAATATACAATATAAAATGTTCACGCCTTATACCTGGATAAAACGCTAATCCACACTATAATCTATCTATATACAAAGTTTAATGCAAATGGGAAGACCAATATTTGTGAGAAAGAGCAACAAACATCGTTGCAAACTTTCACGTTTATACTAATAGGAAATAAATACTAAATAATTAAAGTAAATCTATTTGTAAGGTTGTATTGTGTTTATATGGGTGATCTATACCGCAACTCATACTATTATTGTAACTTGATTGTAACTGCATTTGCAATTGTCAAGAGTTTACACGGGTATGCTGAAAAAACTATTCTTATAATTAAGACTGACCTGTTCCATCTGCTTCACATACAACATCGGGTTAAAGTTGGTGTTGATCAAGGGTCGGCCCTGATTAAAGATGGCCGCCAAGATCATGCCCAGTGAATACATGTCTCCTAGCGTGCTGGCGTGGCCTCGCATTTGGGTCTCGGGGGCTGGTAAGGTATTGTAATATGTAATTGTGGATTGGAAAGCTTTGTGGATCCTATTACATATTTATAAAATTTAAACTTAGGTATAGCTACTTATATAAAAAAGTTGTTGATTGGAAATTTAGTAGGCTTTGGGGAACCTGTTATTTATTTATTTAGGTACTTATAAAATTAAATATAAAATAGAGATTCCCGATTAATAATTATAGGTAGTATCTATGTTGACGACGCGGTTGGCGCAGTGGTAAAGTAACTGCCTACTGAGCCGACGGTCCCGGGTTTGATCCCCGGTCAGGGCCCGGTATTTGTGTGATGAACTCTATTATTTGTTCTTGGGTCTGGGTGTTATTATCTATATAATATTATGTATTTATTAAATATTATATTTATCGTCGCCTAGTACCCACCACACAAGCCTTAATTGAGCTTACTGTTGGACTAGGTCGATTTGTGTCATAATGTCCTATAATATTTATTTATATTTATTTATTTATTTTATGTAAGTATTTATTGAAAAATAAATGTTTTGAAAGTAAATTTAAATTATATTACTATTAAATTCCATACAAAGGTTGCTCGTTGCCTAATTTTTAGCTCTTATTTTAAAGTTTTAATATATTATCTTCCGATAATCATAACATTAATTAACTAATTAATTGACCAGACAACTATTTAAAATGAAAGTTTTGAAAAGAGGAAAAATTTGTAAGTTACTGTCAAAGCTAAAAGTATACGTACCCATATAGTCGAGATGTGGCTGGCAGATCTTGGAGACCTTGCAGGACCACGATGGGACGCTCAGGAAGTCCAGCGGGTCATCGCTCGGGATCGGTTCTGTTACAAATATATAATTTAAATCATAATTATACATTTATACACCAAAACTAAGTGTTAGATGCCAAAGAATTAACCCAATTAAAACAACACA
Source organism: Colias eurytheme (assembly GCA_907164685.1). NCBI lineage: Eukaryota > Metazoa > Arthropoda > Insecta > Lepidoptera > Pieridae > Colias > Colias eurytheme. The sequence continues at coordinate 249,260 of CAJQZN010043352.1, read as the reverse complement.
ACAAACGGGCGTACTATGTACCGATTAATAAAATAATATTGATAGGATCGTCTCATATGCTTCCTAAATCTGTGTTCCCTGAAGAGTACAATTTGTGGGTCAACAAAGTACAATTTGAGGGTTAAGTGAACCTTCTAGTACAGAATACTTAATAGTAGCTAACGCAGAACGCTGCTTCTAGGGAAGCGCGTAGGTACCATCTAAGACCACATCTTAGCGGCGAGATTGTGGTCAAGTGCTTCCCTTTTGTCAATAAAAAATGCGTTAAAGAGTTTTCTCTTCACAATCGGCATACAATAACGTTGTTTTTAAATTAAAACGTAGTAGATTTCATTACGATGCGAACAATTGAACATAGTTGGGAAATATTTCACAAACGGTTGGATTTTCGATCTCAGTTCCAGTTTTAATTATTTAAATTTCTAGATTGAGCAGCTTTGATGCAAAATTTCGAAAGGTATTTCCTCAGTGAGGTTAGACTAGCAAGCGTATTTTACACTTTTCAAATTGTTGCTATTCTTTGTCCTATTTAATTGAGACCTATTTCTCTTTGGGGGAATAATAAATCTAGAAATCTATTTGAGATTTCAATAGCTTATGTAATCTATTATAGAATTCATTAGAAGTATTTATTTGAGAAAGGGTTGGAAAAAACATTACCATTACTTCCCATTTTACGTAGGTATCTCTTAAAATAACTTGTTGTTGTTTTCACATTAATTAATGGAAATTACAAAGCAAATAACATCGCAAACAATGGTAAAAAGTTTCTTAATTAAATTAAATAAATTTGGAAAGTACACAAATAGCATTTCGTATTTATCTGTATAAAAAACACCATTAAACATTTGTTTATTTTAACATGCCCACTAATTTCGACGCAAATAACATCGCAAACAATGATAAAATGTTACTTTTCCGAAGTAAACAAATAGCATTGCGAATTTTTATATTTAAAAAAAAATCCATTAAAAATATTTGTTTATTTGAACATGCCCACTTACGTAGATCCCTGCCTACGGTATAAATTGAGGAGCTAAATTTGACAAAAATTAATTAACCAACCAATAAATAATTATGAAGACCTTTGATCGTTCCGAGTTTGTATTTCAGAACGAATTAATTGATCAGACTAATTTAAAACGATTTTAGGATATTGATACAGGGAATAGAATCTAATGTTATAACGCTATAATATTATTCTGTAAATGTATTATAATTTTTTCACGGCAAAACTTTATGTAATTATTAAGATTCACTGATATCTTTTTGTAATTAGGTACTGTAATTGGTATTTGATATGGTTTTACATCGTGTCTTCTTGTTTATAGTCTGACCTACAACACATGCATATATCTGAAGAACAACTACTTGTATTTCCTATTTTAAATTTTAATCTATATTTTAATCTATTACACATATATTTCTAACGAACGAACGCACCACTACACTTTTCAGTCCTCAAAAAACTACCTAAGTATATAAAATCAAAATATAACTAAATACTCAACATAAAACAAAGCGTAGGTATTCAAGGTAATTCCTCATGTGCTTTCAACTCTAAGCGCAGCTCTACCGCAGCTTTGCGAACAGTAATACATTCTATACTATTGTCTTGGAAACTGGGCACTGGACTTACCTACTACCTCTTTATACTGCGGTACTACAATGGTCCTTTGAGCGGACAATTACGTCATTGCAGGATATTGGCTGAATTGAATGGTACTAGGTTGCCTAAACTTTTAGAGATTAGCTAGGAAGTGAATAAAGGAATTCCCTTTATGGACTTATGGTAACGGAACTCAATGGGTAAATACGAATCTGATACTAAAATTTCAATGTGAATTCGTCTGTTTATCTGTCACGGAGATAAGTCTACAAATATAAAAAAACCTAACTCTATTTTTCAGACTTCTCTATCCTGTCTGTCTGTTTATTTGCTCGTCCGTTTAATCTATTAGACAACAAGACGTTGCTATACAACCGTCTGTCTTTTTATCCGCCTGTACGTGCTTAACCACGTACCTATTGCATGAGCCGTGATAGATGACAATTGAAATTTTGCACAGATGATGTATTCCTGCTGTGACATCATTAGATTTAATACTGAATTGTAACAAAAACCGATTTGTAACAGAAACAAAAAAAAAAATGGTTGTCTGTAAAGTCGGTTTACTGACGATAGTTGAACGTGACAACGTCCGATTGTGCTTCTTTGTCGCTCGTTCCGCGGTCTCGCTTGCACTTCAAGCCTTACATGGAACGCCTCAGAGCGAGGTAACGCCGCATGAGTCATGTTTTTTCGTACGTGCAGCCGGCTCTATCGAATTATAAGACGTTGTCACGTCAAAAATGAAAAATTACAAAAGAATCATCGTAGCATTAGCACTTAATAGTGACTGTAAAAAAGCTCTATGTTACCTAAAGTTTAAAGATATAACAGAATAAATAATAACACCAAAATATTTATTATTAATTAGATTCAAGATTAACAAGCGTTGCTTTGTTCCATGATTACGATTGGCAGGTTTAAATTAATCGAATCGTAATTTGATGTCAATTGCAAAGTAATTATTGTTTGTAGTCAGCATAACATGTATTTGATATCTTAATCTTAATATAATATATAAATCTCGTGTGACAATGTTTGTCCTCAATGGACTCCTGAATCACTTAACCGATTATAATAAAATTCGCACACCATGTGCAGTTCGATCCAACTTGAGAGATAGGATAGTTTAAACATGTAACCACGGGCGAAGCCGGGGCGGACCACTAGTGTTAATATAATCTTAACAAACATACTCAGTACTAACCTAGATAAAGAGACTAAATAAATCTTTCATAATTCATAAAATTCTTAATTTAGCATCAAGTTTTCTTTCAACCTATACTAAATATCATAAAACTTGATATTTAAATTTTAATTCCTTTTTATTTATTAAACCTTATTGAACATTTAAAATTTACTGGTTTATCCAAAATAATGTTTCAATTGAACTAACAGATTCTAACATATCCGAGTTCAAACACAACTCTTCATTTTTACAATCTAAATATATAACAACACAGTATTAATTGTAATTGCTGTCCAAAATTCAAACAAACAACTGATAAACAAAATTCAATTGCTGTCGGAATAATTAAATTGATTCCGACAGCGGCATATTATATAATATTTATTAATAAAGTTCAAACTAAATTACAAGTCTCCTGATTCACGATCACTCCAACGGAAAATTTTGAATTTGTTACTTACAAAACAATAATTATAATGCAGAATGTTTAATTCCGAATTTTCCAAAGGTATTATCCCGATTAGTTTGATTTTACATTTGTAAAATAAAGTTATAATTATATTTGAACTGTAGGTATGTCTGTCCGTATAGGTAATTAGTTGAAACTTAATTTTATGTAAAATGTTAAATATAAAATTAAATTACAGTTATTACTAAAATTTATCTACTCGTTTTTATGCAAATATAAATTGTAAGAATCATTTTCAAAATATGATCAAACACTACCTTATTTACATCTAAACAGTAAACATTCAATTTCACATATTTATTTTAAGAATTCTCAAAGAAAACTCTAGAAATATGAAAGAAATTTCTATGTTTTCAGTACCTATTTCTTTATGACATTATGATTGGAGTCCATGAAGCCCCACCGCGGTAAGAACTTGTTTTAATTATTCGACAAATATTTGGTTCGATAGATCAAAGTATCCAAGTAAATAAATTATTAACAAAGATTTAATAGCGCAGCGTGTACTATGGTTTGTAGAAAATTAAGACTGATTCATTAAGATTATTTAGACTATTTAATAATACAGGATATATCCTGTGTAGACTGTAGTATAATTTCAGAATATACATAGATATATCTTATGTCTATGTATCAATAACTTGGTATTCGCGCCAACTATTTGATTTGTTTTTCAACTAACCAAAAATCATTTAAATGCTTTCATTTGTGGTGTTACTAACTCCTCATTATTTTTGTCAATGACAAAATCACCGAATAAAGAATCAGCACATCTGCATATAAAGAATCTGCATCTGCATATAATAAAGAATCAGCTGGTTATCCAGTACGTACTCCAATATGAACACATTACACCACACTCGATTAAAACATAGCAAAATCGTATTATACCGTAACCACTCAAGCGTTAACATTAGCCGGGTTATATGGTTTGACAGGTGTTTACGTACCGGCGAATTCAAGGCCGAAGAGCTTCCAGACGCCACGCCTCGTCACTAGCACGTTGTATGGGCAAACGTTACGATGCATCTTTTTCAATGTCAAGTGCATGAATTGCAGCGCCTCAGAAATCTGCGAACAATAGAAATCCATTAGTATTTACAGGATCCAGTCGCTAATGAATGGCCGTCAGGCGTGTGTCGAGCTGTATAATGGATAATTGAAATCCAACTATTTGTACTGGAAAATGCTATAGAATGAGTGATTATTATTGGTTGGGTGACTAATGGGTTGTATCTTGATGAATGTTATTTAAAATGATTCATTGTGAACGGTGTGGTTTGAAAGGTATTACGTGTTGATGGGTAAACAGTTCTTTTTTACGGACATGTTATTTTATATAGACAAAATTATTAGACATCGTACAAATATACCTATTTCATCTTATTTGTCAATATAAAGGTTTATGTGAGGATATACATTTTTGAAGGTACGCATGTTTCTGAATTTTGAATTCCAAAACGTGATTTGTAACTGTGTTTGATTGAGACTTGAATTGTTAGAAGCAACAATTCTGTTTCACTGATAGATTTTCTTTAAAAAACTTTACGTATAACGTAAAATAATTTTAAGGCAAAGGTAGCTTTTTGGGAACTATTTACATAAAACATAAACATACAAAATTACAAACTACAGCCGAGAAGGCTCAAAGTCTGATGTCAAACAAAACAATGCGTGTAAAATAAACAGTTCTACATGAAGTCGGTAATTCATTTGTGAAATTTAAATGCATGACTGAATTTTATTTAGGAGAATCGTACTGAGTACCTTTAAATGAGTTGAATCAATAAAATTAAACATTTCTAAATTTTTTTGACATTTGAAATTCAAGTTTTCTTAAAAACCTTTTTTGTTATTAAAACAATTACTTACTAAATCTCTTGTATATCTGTTTCTTCTCCTAATTATCTAAAACCACCTAATTGATTGTGGTTTATGATAATTAATATATAATTCCTCGAAAGTCACTCTATCCATTAAAAAAATTGGTTGTCTGTAAAGTCGGTTTACTGACGATAATTGAACGTGACAACGTCCGATTGTGCTTCTTTGTCGCTCGTTCTGCGCTCTCTTGCACTTCAAGCCATACATGGAACGCCTCAGAGAGAGGTAACGCCGCATGAGTCATGTTTTTTCGTGCGTGCAGCCGGCTCAATCGAATTATAAGACGTTGTCACGTCAAAAAAACGCATAAAAATTAAAAATTCGTTGCTTATTTATAGAGATCTGAGCATACATGCATACTTACAAGGGCAGACGCGGGAAGCGTTCGCTTTATAGTTTAAACTATGTGACTTGTCCTTAAGATTGATCAGTGAAATATGAAATGCAGTCCCCATACCACACAAGGGCACATGGGACTTGACTTTGAACTTAATGATAATTTCCATAACATAAATAAACATCAATATCTGATGCAATTTCCCAACGGATAAATGTCATTACATTGCATTGCGACGCAATATTACGTCGTTATACACGGGTAGGAAATAATATTTAGATATTTGCATTTAATAACTTATGTGGGGAGTATGGTGTATTAAAAGCAGTAATTCCAGTGTGGTCAAAAGAGCTAAGTGTCAGAGCTCTATATAAAGCTCTATGTATTTCGTCTAGCGTCATCACTTTCCCTCACAAGAAATAATATTGCTATAAGACATCATGTTAACCGTCCGGGGACTCTGCTTCGAAAATGTTCACGTGACGGTATTTACATTAAAAAAAAATGTGTGCGTGTACTGGAGCCAGCCAGCGCTGTAGTCGCAGCTTGTTGCGACTATGGCAGAAATCTGAGTCAAGACCTTTTTCTGGAAATGCAGTGCACACACAGTAGACCTACGAAATTCTCGGCAAACATGATACGTCTAATTTTATGTATCGTACTTTCTTTCTTCTTCTATTTTGTGTTTTCTTCTTGTGTGTGTACCTTTTTCTAGGAATAAACTAGTGTACACACGTAAGAAATGAAACTTCTTCATGACCTTAGTTTTAAAAAAAATACAATGTAACTTTACAGAAATACGTCGAATCACGCGTGGTAGGGATAAGAAAAAGATGGCGCGTTACGGAAAAATGTCACGCGTAACGAAAAAATGTTACACACAAATTTTTTTCCAACCCGATAAAGAAGATATGATAAAGAAGTTTCACTTCAAAAAAAAACAACAATTGTTTTTGCAAATAACCGGCGCACAAAATGGTACCTATATGGTACCGGTATTTACATTAAAAATTAATATACCTAAATACCGGTATCAGACTATTATCTTCCTACTGCTGGGACGCGGACCTCTTATGTATGTTCAGGTCATAATCCACCACGCTTGCAAAGTGCGGGTTGGCAGATGTCGTGGAACTTATGATTCTTCGACATGACGCTTTCCTTTACCGTCTTGAGTAGTGGTGACGTTATCCACATGAGCAAATAAATTGAAAAATCAATTTATTTCCGGCACACTCGCCTGATCTCGATCCCCCGACTTATTGTCTCAAAGACCAAGGTAACTCCAATTAAACACTGCTTTTTATAATGTCATAAATTGTACTATTGTAAAAATACCTTGAAAATAAAACTAGTATTTTACATGCGATACACGTGATCGGGTTATTATGAATAATCCATATTATTAATATTATAAATGCGAAAGCATATCTGTTTCCCCGAAAACCACAGATGACCATGATATGGATTAAATGTGAAATGAACATAATGTTTAAAGAGCGAAGCGAGCGAACGAGTGAGACATTTTTAAAACTATTATTAGATAAGATTTATTTTATTATTTATTAACTATTAACTATTATTAGATAAGATTTATTTTATATATTATTTATTTAGATTTAAAACTATTATTAGATAAGATTAGATTAAGGGCCGATTTTTCAATGATTGGATAAAACCAAGATAAAACTTATTCGTCGAATAATATATAAATATAAAACTGCCATTTTAAAAACGTATTATAATTGCCCGTATTTGACAATTTACGTGAAATTTTAATATTATCGTGTAATACTTTATTGGACGGATAAGTTTTATCCAAGCATTGGAAAATCGACCCTAAAACACCTTGACATCAGAGGCGGCTCGTGACAAAATTTTATGGGTGTTCACTTGAAATAAAACACTGAAAATACATGGTGTAAAGCAGTACATTTATCAAAAAAATTACTTATAAAGGAAATACCTACATACGTCTTTCTTTTTGGTGTGCAAAAATATCTATAACTTAAAGCGACAAGACATTCGTAAATATCTGTTGTTGCTTTCATCACAACCACACAACCACGGTTTTTTTTACATATTGTTCAGATTTAAACACACGCGTATATGTTTTCGTTTTTCTCGTACATTTTTGCGTAAGATCAAGTTCAGGCCGTGGCGGTCCCTTAGCTTTACATTCAAGCCGAATTTGTAACGTTTTATCACACTTTTTAATGAACGCCACATTATAATTATTGTTCATTTTAACACTCACAAGTAATACTGATAAGTACAGGCTATTTCAACACGTATTTTATAATTTTAATTAGAAAATTGCATGAATCGCGCGCGTGCATTGAAGTTGACTCGAGAGTCGAGTGTTTGTTTATATTATAGACGTAGCAACTGGCAACGTCGCAATCGCTGTCCTGCCGGGCGGTAAAAACGAACCGGCAACGTTTGCGGGTGCGGCGCACCGAATTTTGCTACTTTTCCATAGAAAATCTTTTGTTTCACGCGCAGGGCTCTGGCAAAACCCTCTCTTTCACTCCTATTGGATTTCGTATTAGGAAATGTACTAAATCTTTTTTCATTGGAGCGCAATCGTGAGCGCACCGCTTCGCGCGTTACATAATACAGTAGGTATTATACAGGTGTATGGGATGATGGAATGATGGATATATTCATTGGTATTAACAGTAGTTTTAAAGATTACGATTGATTTTAAATAGTAATAATTAATGTTAATAATTAAATTAAGGAGTATGATTTTATTATAATTATTTATGGGAGTTCACTGCACCAGCGCTCCTTAGGGCGAGCCGCCTCTGCTTGACATTATGATACATTGATACCCGATCTGTAACTGAACATTTTAAGCTACAATAGAATGTAAATATTACTTATGAAAACATAGATTAGGTAATTACTTTTAATTAGGTATAGATATATTATTTCTTTCAAAAGAGTACCTAATTGAGTAGTTATGGCAAACGCAGCACAATAAGGTTAAAACATGGTTAAAACGCTTCAGCGGTAGAAATGTCTAAACGCCTAACACGGGAAATATATGAAACAGAAATACAACAAAATATTACTCAAACAATAATTATCAATTTTGAGTTCTTTATTAATCCATACTTAATATTATAAATGCGAAAGTAACTCTGTCTGTCTGTTACTCAATCACGCCTTAACTACTGAACCAATTTGCATGAAATTTGGTATAGAGATATTTTGATACCCGAGAAAGGACATAGGATAAGTTTTATCCCGGAAATCCTACAGGATCGGGTTTTTCTTTGAAAACGCGGGCGACGCCGCGGGCGGAAAGCTAGTTACTTATAATCAGAATTCGTGCCCAGAAAAACTGACGAATGAAAATAAGTTAATATTTTCGCCCAGCTCAGAAATGAACCGAGGTCCGATTTGCTAAGCTCCTGTAGGAAGTATTCCTCAATCAAAATTGCTTTCGGAGTTTGTAACTAAAATTCTTATTTTGTAAAAAAAACAAAAGCGAAGTAACAACAATTCATTTATTACGCTATTGTGTCCACGAATGTAAGGTAAGTTCTTAGGTAAGTAAATTTTTAATTCCAGTTCAATAAATAACCTATAACATTTTTGGAGTTGTTTGTTGTTGTTTCGTATAGTCTCAAGTTAAGTTATAAGTAGTCATCAATACAATGGAAAAATAACATTGATACAAAATGGAAATTCCAAAGTCAAATCAATTCAATCAATTTACTGAAGCGCATCTAAACAAACAACAAACTTGATATTTCAATACGTCTAAGTCTCAGCGTCACACGATTCTAATGGAATACTTTAATATTATTGCTATTGTGAGGAAGTTAAATAACTTTCCTCCGCTTTGCTTTATGTCAACGCAGTATTACGTTTTCAAGAACTATTCCACGTTAAGTAGCGACTCGACATTGAACTTGAGAAAAATACGCTGGAATATTTCATTCCATTGTGTAAGTACTTAGGCGAGTATTGAAATATTTATGCTGTTTAAAAGCTTTGAAATGAGTGATAAAACGAGGATATTACGCGGAAACCGTTCTAATAGAATCTTTACCCACGGCTTAGAGCACGTGCAGTTGCGAGCGTCTGTTCGTAAATATCGTTGAGTCCTTCATTTACCTTGCAGAAGTGCCAGTGGCGGATTTCTAAATAGACTAGCTAGTTTATAGCCCGAAGCAATAAATTTTCTTCGATAATTTATTAGCGAGAATTTTATAATATCTCTATTCAATTATTGAACCAGTACAAGCTTCATTACGCTCTCAGAGTCAAGGTTGCAAAAATGATAGTTAAATCTAAAGGTTAATATGAATAAAATCCAGCTCTCGATAGCTTAATCCATATTAATTCGCTGATTAATTCAATGTAAACGTCAAAAGGAAGATAATAAGTAATTTCGCAGCGGACACTATGGATAAAGGGTACTACGCGTCATTTTGCAGGCGATATAATATCAAAGGTTATGTTAAATTGAATTTGTTACTGTAACGTATTACAGTTTAAATATTATGTAACTGAAGGAGCAGATTTCGGCAGCATAATTTGAATTTTATTAGCAACTAGCTTTTCGCCCGCGGCTTCACTCGCGTTTTCAAAGAAAAACCCGTTCCCGTAGGATTTCCGGGATAAAACCTATCCTATGTCCTTTCTCGGGTATCAAAATATCTCTATACCAAATTTCATGCAAATTGGTTCAGTAGTTAAGGCGTGATTGAGTAACAGACAGACAGACAGACAGAGTTACTTTCGCATTTATAATATTAGTATGGATGGTAACTACAAACATTAATCGAATAAAAGTTGAAAATGTTTTTTTAGTTATATACCTAAGTCTAAAATATAAAATAAATAAATAAGAAAAACTTAATCATCCTACTGAGGTACTGACGTTAGACACATTATGAGCTCTAATTTAGTTGTTAATTTTTTAATTATTACTCAACTGCGTAGTGAATTTGATAGTACTTATATAATAGACCGGGAGATACTGACACAAAATTTCGAGTCATTTGTAACAGGATGGCGGTTCTACAGGGTTTTTAGTACGTAATGACAAAAAGAAAAATGATGGTGTGAACGCTGGTACCGGCGGCTTAGTCGCGTGGGCGTTAATCGAACTCGTCGGAAAATAGCGAAAGTCAAACGATTTGTAACAGTATGGCACTTATTTTTCCTGTAAGTTTGAGGATCAACGAATATAAATACAAAATTTCAAAGATCTAGGTGTTGGAAATCTTCACTTATATAAATTAATAATAAATTTATTTTTCAAGTATGACAGCACTTTTTCCCCCTACTAGAAGTATGGCAAATATAATAATGGTCACATTTTATCAAATACTCTCCAAAAAGCCAAATGCAATACTGGTACAAAAAGATAGGCGAAATAAAAAATTTTTGCAGATTTTCGGCGGTATGGCGACCATTTGGAATCGTCCGAAAAGTATGGCATGGCGATTTTCGTAAATGGCTGCACGACGATGGTTACCTGTGCAAAAGTTAGCTTGGTACAAATGGTTGAATAATTGTTTTTTTTAAATCAACACATTCGCGTCGGTATGGCGGGCTGTAAGTCATACCGGAAAAGTATGGCATGACACTACCGCCTACTTCTTTTTTATGGGCTATCGGTTAATTCTAAAATTTTTGTGTTACAAATCGTTTGACTTTCGCTATTTTTCCGACGAGTTCGACTAACGCCCACGCGACTAACCCACCGGTACCAGCGTTCACACCATCATTTTTCTTTTTGTCATTGCGTACTAAGACCCCTGTAGAACCGCCATCCTGTTACAAATGACTCGAAATTTTGTGTCAGTATCTCCCGGTCTATAATATATACATTTGAACATACAATTTCAATTTATAAAGATTAAACATAGGTAATAGAAAATTTAAGATTCTTTCTTTTCTTGAATTGAATTCTTTCTATTACAAATCCACTCTTGGCCGTAGGATAAAGACAGTCCAGAAAGTTATACCGAATCGTTCGAATTTGTTATACTATTAACATTTAATAGGTATATACATAAATTACTAGAACACAATATAGCTTTGTTAATAGAGAAACCATAAGCCTAAATAATATATATGTATTGTTCAAGTGCATATTGTGGCAGCTAACCTCAAATGATTGATCTTGACCTTGCCTTTATGATTTTGGTTTCAATAATTCAATCTCTATTATATACTAGCTGTGCCCCGCGGTTTTACCCGCAGTGCTCAGCTCCTGTTGGTCTAAGCGTGATGATATATAGCCTATAGCCTTCCTTGATAAATGGGCTATCTAACACCGAAAGAATTTTTCAAATAGGACCAGTAGTTCCTGAGATTAGCGCGTTCAAACAAACAAACTCTTCAGCTTTATAATATTAGTATAGATACGTGCAAGTAATCAAGTTAGCGCGAACTGATGAATAATCTACATCAAAAGCATGTTTACGCTCAATGTATGATAAGCTGCCAGTAATGGCTTCATCCGCACTAAACAGGATACAGGTTTACTGGCTCTTAATATGTTTGAGTGGGAAATTACTGAAACCGGTGGCGATTTTGCGTTATTGAGCACATGAACATCTAAACATATTTTTTTCTTTATATTTTCGTGGTTTTTGAATATATTGAAATTTTACATATTCCACTTATCTGCTTTTCTTAAAGGCAAATAAAGCGCGTCACACACGGTGAAGATAGATATATACATTATACAAATGACCCACAAAATTTCGCGTCATTTGTAACAGGATGGCGGTTCTACAGGAGTCTTAGTACGCAATGACAAATAGAAAAAATGATGGTCCGAACGCTGATACCGGATGCGTTAAGATACTGTAATATAAAATATAACAGTATCTTAAGATAAAATATTATAGTATCTTCACCGTGTGTGACGCGCTTAAATGCCTTGCTTTATATTTTATTAGCCTCCAGCGTTATTAAGAATATTAAAAAAGACGGGTTGCACTCCGGGAGTGCCGGCAGAAGTGAAAACTTGATTATTAACGTTGAGCATGTTTGATATCCATCCGTCTTACGCTTTTTCGATCAGGTCACGTGTCCTGACGCGAGTTTAAGATTTTATACTCATTACAGAAAAAGTGCTCAACGCCGCAAAATAAGTTTTCACTTCAAAAATATTAAAATAATACTAAAACTTTAGAAAACTCTCGAAGTACCTTATTATAGCCATCAAGCTTTAGGTTTACATTGTTAACCATGAGATAGGTGATTTCACAATCAAGAAAATGAGGCACAATAGTCAATTTTTTTATATAATTAAAATTTAAAATATTGATTGAGTAAGTAAAATGTTGAAAGTTCCTTGCCATGAATTAATGTTTGGTTAAAAATGATAGAGGCTAGTCGTTTCTACCGTTTAAAAGAAAATACTCTTTTCCGTTCCTTGCCGGAGTCCTAAACACCTGGTTAGTCAAACTAGTCACTAACCTGATGGAATCCATGGCGTATCTCCAAGTCCAGGAAGCTGTACTCCTTCGCAAACGCTGGGCGTGTGGTGCTGATGGATGGCAGCGGTTGCGCCGTGGGCGGAGTCAGGCTCGGCGGGTTGGGGATCACTGGGAACGGACCCTCAGGTGGGATCGGGTTCGACTCCTGTGGGAATTTAGTACTTGAGCTTTTTTGCCAACAGGGTGAATTTTGTGAATTTTTATAGAATAGAAAGAATATTTTACGAGGTGGGATTTTTTCTATTCTTTAACATTTAAGGTCTGGTTGAATGGTTTTGTGCCCTTGCATAAAACATATCAGTGATTGATTTTAATTATAGTCAGTGTCTATTTGTATTGTACCTCTTGTAGTAAAAAAGGAGATTTTCAAATCGCATTTCAACATTTGTTTTTTTTTCTTTTTAAAATATCGTTATTGTGATTTTTATTTGATTGGCTAGCTTGTTCAATTTGAATTTTTATATTGTAGCTTACAATTAAAACGTCGAATAGCGATTCAAATAACAGGTAAAAATAAAACTTTACACTTTTGGTTAATAAAGGCGTTAGAAAATTCATACTTTGGAGTTTTGGTGTCGATTCTAACCAAATACTAGAACATTCCTATTTTATTTGAAATACGCATTGGAAATTGGAACGCTAAACTCCAAAATGAAACTCTGAAGTCCACTTCTACTTTGATAACTGGACCTAGACTGTTTCAAATACATTCTCGGAACATGTAAGCTAGTTAGAATTCATGAAAATACTTTAGGAGACTTATGAGATGTATGGAGGTGTGAGTATGCATGCATGTTCGTAGTTTACCTGCTATATACAGACGACCTGCACTATTATGAAGTAAGTATTTCAACACACTTTCTTTTGCTATATTTGACCTATGTGTGCTATTGATATTAGGACATCACTAGATGAATCATGGCTAATTTTGTTGACTGCAAAGGCAATACAGATATAGGAAGTAATTTAATTAGAAATTTTAGTAATATTGATGGTCTATTTTTTTACAATGATTATAATATTTCTGCAAAAAAAGTTCAAGGAAGAAAAAAGGGGTCACACATTTTGAAGACACGTAAATACAGCTGCGTCAAGGCAGGGCCATATGTCATGGTAATTTTGTGAGGAATATTCTCAGATTACCATCTTATGTGTAAAGTATGTACTTTCACGATCCTTTCACAGATCCACTCCATCGTCTAATGTCTCTCGGGGGAAATGCATCTTGCGTGATTGATTGTGGCAAGTGAGCCCTGTGTGTACGGTATATTGCTGCTTAGTCAGAATACTTTACGAGATTGCACTTGTTCTTGAATACTTTTGAGCGCGTTGACTGCTACCTAACTTTAATATAATTGACTAGCTAACCCGACAGACGTCCTGTCTTCGTGCAAATCGTCGAATCCGTGAAGTTAATATAGCCTGTTTTTGCATTTTCTTAACTTTTTGATGAAAGTTTGTTTGACTGAAAAAACACGTCAAAATACGAATTATCCGAATTATCGGCCTGAGCCGTTTACGAGTAAATGCTGCGTATAAGATGTAAAGATTATAATTGTACCCATAGATCGACTAACCTTGTTGATGAAAAGGTGTTAATATTGTATTTAAATTGGGAGCAAACGCCACATAAATCAAGCTCCACCGTCAGGTCAGGATATTAATACAGACTTCATAGTGAATTATAAAAATCTCGCTCCATGATTACCCTCGGAGCGTCGCAGAAATTTTGCAAGCTTGATTTTCATACAAATTGTTACATTCAGTCTAGTTTCATTGTAATCAGTTTTCAAGGTTGCAGGTGTTTTATCTTCATATAATTAAATAGTAGGAAAATCAAAACTGTACATAAAATTTTTAAAGAATACATGGTCTACAATAGATTTTTACAATTTTTGTCTGTTTGTCTGTATCCCGGCTAAACTCAAAAAGTACTGCATGGAGTTTCCTCAAAATACAATACAAATTTTAAATTTTCAAATTACAAAAATAGGTACAAAGATTTCTTGAAACCTGAGAAATGACATGTTTTATCCCGGAAATCCCACGAGCATGGGAACTATGTGATATTTTCTTTGACTACGCGAGCGAAGCCGCCGGCGTAAAGCTAGTACGGGATAATAATGTAGGGAGGCGTCACGTGTAACGTTTTATGATAAACAAATTACAAAGGCTCAGGGATAGGGACGGGATCAAAGGTTAATAAGCGTGTGAAATGCGATAACATACTGCTAATACGCAGTCAGTTAACGCCGATCTTCTGTGAGCTTGTGGTAACTGATTCGATTAGGACTGAAGGAAGCGTGATCACCATATTGATACCTCTGTTGTTTCAGAGTGCTGCCAAATAGGATCTTTCAACGATGATTGAACTAAACATTGGTTATTGTCTGTGGTCATCTTTTTTAAGGCATCGGCATTCTATGATGACCCAACATATTGTTTCTATATTTCTTATGTCTGAACCGAAATGCTACAATATACCTATAATTAGAATCTGAGAGTTATTATGCCTTCGTGTTCTTTTGCTTGATACTAATTATGCTAAATATTTATAATTGAAAAACTAATGAAATTTATTAACTGTGTAAACATAAATCTGAGAACATATGCTAAGTATATAAAGCTGTAGCAACACTACCTTAGAATAGAAAATATTCTTTAAATACTTTTTAGCACGTTAATTATTAACATTAGCCGCAGGTGTGACACGAGGATTCGCAAATTGGAGTAAAGTTATAAGGAAAAGAATGGGTCCTGGAAAACGGTATTCCTTTTTACATTTAGATATTCTATAAGGTGGCTCGATTTCTGCCATTAAAATTAATACTCGCCTCCATTACTACATAGTTAAGTAGCTATTTTTATTCATATACTCGGTTTCAACGTAATGAGGGGATTTTACAGAAAACTATTTGAGTGTCGTTTTTCTATATTCGCGTCATTAAATGTTATTTTTAGTAGAATTTCTTCGTTCATTATTATATTCAAGAATACGAAATCATTCAGCGTCTGGCGAAATACGTACCTTATTAGGGAATATTCTATATAATAAAATCGAAGTGATTTTCCATACTATTCAGAACGGACTTTGATGGCAAATTATAAATAGCTGTTATGACGCAAAGAGAAGTTATTTTCTAATTTAATAATTAAACAAGCAAGGTGTAAGACAAAGAGCAAGAGTAAGATTTATTAATTTTTTATTTATTTTTTTATTTATTTTTTATTTCTTTTCATGGCTAAGAGTAAGTAAGGAAGACAAAGTTTTTATATTTGGGTGAAATAGATACAAATTTAACGCCAATCTCGCAAATGAAGCGTGGCTGAAACAGCGGCTATGAATAGGATGTGCCCGCTTCTCGAAAATACGGGATTTGCTAAATATTCTTAGATACAAACCGTAGATGAATTTAAAGTAAGATTTAGAGATAGTGGTTGCATCAGAATAATTGTTCCATCTCAGTACTATTTTGTTTATAAAAACTATTATATAACAAATGGGATGATGTGATTGGGTGGTTGATGGATATATTACCAACATTAATTGTATTAATACCAAATGCATGTATAATCTTTGTGAAACGTCGAAAATATAGATACCATATATTTTACCAAAGATTGTTTAATACGGTACGGTATTGTTTCATGGTACGGGAGCTATTAGACTACAGGCCCATGTTGAAAAAATTATGGGTCATTTGACCCACCACCTGACCTATCTAGAATGATATAAGAGCATAAAATAATAAGATTCAGCACTATGACGTCACTTGTAAGCTGTCCACCTGAGTGCAGATGAGAATTCGAAGGTCCAGGTAGAGATTTTCTTCCCTTGTCTCCATGATTTTTGTACGGCGTTGCGGAATAATGGCTTAAAAGCAGTAAAGAAATAGTATGACACAGATGCCGTACAAAAATGGTGGTCCACCAAGTCGGAATTTATTTTTATTTTTCGACAGTTGCCGGGGTAAATTTGGTCATTTGATTTTGTACGGCATCTGTGTCATACTATTTCTATACTACTTTTAATCAATTATTCCGCAACGCCGTACAAAAATCATAGAGACAAGGGGAGAAAATCTCTACCTGAACCTTCGAATTTTCATCTGCACTCAGGTGGACAGCTTACAAGTGACGTCATAGTGCTGAATCTTATTATTTTATGCTCTTATATCATTCTAGATAGGTCAGGTGGTGGGTCAAATGACCCATAATTTTTTCAACACGGGCCTGTAGTCTATATTAACGTTTTAAAAAAGTCATTTTAGTATAGTTGGGTTTTTGATATACTGTTTCTCTTGCTATTTCGGTTAGAGTCCGGGCAGTCTGGCTGGCGGTAGTGGTTGCGTTTATTAGTGCGCACAGGAAAATATCCGTAATTTAAAGTCATTTAATAACTCGTAATTTTTAATCTTTTGCCTTCAGATAGATCCATCAGACATAAATTTGTTATTGCAAGACGTTTTTTTCGTTGTTAAATAGGTGCCATACGCAATTTTTTATTTCAAAATCATTAAAATGTCATCGAAATAAGTGAAATGACATCAACATGATTCCGCTTAAAAGGTAAGTAATAACTTTATTACTTATATTATATTATTCTTTTTTAATACTTATATTGAATAATTAGTAAACTTATATTTTTAATAGATGGTTTCATATTTATTACACTTTTGGGTATTAATATGAATTTGATGATATTTGGTTTTTATCAAGTTCACATTAACGTCCTATTTGAGGTTCGTTGGGAAAAGGAGGCACCATGGTAGATTGTTGCAAAAAAATTGTAAATATAGTAAAATGAATATTATACATAGTATATCCTTCACGGGGACTCATGTTGATGGAATTTCACTTATTTCGATCATGTTGCTAAGACCTAAACCTAGACCTAAACACGAAGTACGTTATGAAGATACAGGGTAATGAATAAGGACCGTTATTCGGGGATTATGAAAACAATGTAACATGATGAAGCATAATGAGTAGTGTTCTATTTAACTCGTTATGATATTATGTAATCTAATAAGGAAATAAGTTTTATTTGTCTCTCGACACTAGGTACTGTTAGAAAACGACATTTTTTTAATTCCGAATCAGATTTATTAAAATTTATTATTTCAGAACCATTTAGTGAAATAAATAGCAAACAGACCACGTCTTAATTATATTTGAATGAAGTATAATTTTGCACTAAATTTAGTATCTAAACTTTAAAAATCATGGGGAGCCTTTCGAAAAAATACCTGTTCATATTTTCTGCGCCTTTGTAGGTTTAGTATTCATCGGGATAAATTGAAATGTACTTTGGACCTTTTTGGTACTTTTTCCGTTGATTGTTTTGTACAATTGACTTTTTTGTACGGACCCAACGTGTTTCATTAATTTCGCGTAAATTAATGTCTCTGTTTGGAGGCTTGTAATTTTAATATTCTTTCAACATTTGATTTGATCAATTTGCAATAAATTATGGGTATAATCTGTGGGTATAATTATCCGTTTGCTTTTAAATGCGTTTATATTATTTATTTATAAAGGTATTGTTTTAATTTTGCCATGATCGATATGGCTAATTCTTTGCGATTGACATAACCATGATTAGGCTGTACTTTTTAAATTGTTTTTAATTAAACAAAACCACACAAGTAAAACAGCGAAACCATAGCGAACCTCATATTGTTAAAATATTAAACCGTCCATTCGTGACTAATTTGTCCGATCAATAATCGAAATGTAACCGAACCGAACAGGTTGATTCAGAAACTGCCAGAAAAGAGGAAAATATGAGGTCTTTAAAAGCCAATTACCTCAGAACTCCAGACACTATAATTCGAATAGACGATAAGCCGGCCGACATGTAATCCCGTCTCAGATAAAAGAATAAAGTAATTGATCTTTTTCCCGAGGTAATGGAGGGTACTAAATAGTTGTAATTGTAACGTTACTGGCTTTGTCGTCGGTATAAAATATACGAATGTAATTTACAAAGAACGAAACAATCGAACGGAAAGGCTTTTTGTAAACATATTTATACAATTTAGACGGCTACGCCTGATTTTCTAGACCTCACTTCTTAATACTATTTCTCTAGAGATATCGGACATGTGATTGGAAATAGCCTTGTCATTTCTAATTTTTACTAGTGATCGATTTTTATCGACACATTTCTATATCCTGAATACAGCTGATTCATGTTTAAATCCTCGATTTATATATCTCCACTATCTTTACGTTATTTCCTATCGACACTATCTTTACGTTATTTCCTATCGACACTATCTTTACGTTATTTCCTATATATTCGACTTAAAAATTTCTACGTTAACTATACAAAATTGATATTTTATGGAGCATAAACGGAATACGGGTAATTTAAAAATGTTTGAACCGCGTTGCGAGCACGATTCTTGGAGCGGCATGTATACAGATACGATACATAAAATGGGAAAATTATGATCACGTACAGTGAGTTAATTCAATATTCTCTTATCCCATTTCACTCGTAACTTTCTCATCTTATATGCAATTTTAAGCTGTGTTCCTTGAAATTCTAGCACGGTAATTGCGATTTACAAACTAATGTGCGTTAGTAGTCCGTTATGCCTTAGTAATTTGTGACGTAGTATATCTAGTTTAAATGTTATGGACTTAGATTATGGATTGGTCTCCGCGCGCGCGCTACGACTAGATACCGCCGGCGTACTTGAAAAATGCGGCAACTTATAGTACGCCGAATTCGGCGTACCCAAGCCAGTCGTGTCACAAGCATTGTGTGGAGAGGGTGAACCGATAATTTATAAAGATTTTGAACAAAATCTGAAGTAAAATGCCTATTTGTGTCATAAAACTATTTAAAAATAATACAACAAAAAATAAGAAAGACACTGGGATCACGTACCATCACTAAGTATCGTATTATTCGAAATTTCTCCTTTACTTCGAAAAATTTTTCTACGAAAATACGACGCCATTCAGTGTTGCCGTATTGCATATCCAAAAAAATACACGTGGTTGAGGAAATATTTTAGCAATAATTTGAACTTTTTTTTTTCAATACTATTACTAACACATGTATAAAAAAGTATAATACAATAATTTATTTCTGTTTAACCATGTTTAACTGACTCATATAATATGTTTTTTTTTAATTTCCGCTTTTTTACTTTTAAACAACCTTTGTGACTATAGTATAGTAGCGTCGCAAGTGGATTTGAGTCACATGTTCATGGATTCGATTCCCGGCCAGGTCAGGATGAAAAAAATATTTTTCAAACTTCTTTCCAAGATGCCAGATTTCCCATTTATGAGGTAAAATTTATGTAGCTGGCAGCCCAATTCTTCACACACACTAGCGTCTTTACAAATTGCCTAACACACACTACAGAAATGAGTTGCCGCACTCACAGAGCTATTGTTTTTAGGTGGGGCGGTATCTAGTCGTAGCGCGCGCGCGGAGACCAATCCTTAATCTAAGGTTATGGATTTATATTTTTTAAGGGATTGTGAAAGGCTTTCTCGAGTTATTAGATTCCAAATACTTATGGTACATATCATACATTCTGTTGTTTGTACTATGTAATAAAAATCACTAAGTATCACTTACATGCCAAGTCAGGATGTTGTGTAGACTGCCCATGAGTCTCTCGCAAGCGAATGCAATGGTGTAAGTGCTTTCTTCCACTGGGTGCAGAATTTGCAGCATACGCGGGTGACGCATCTTGTCGAGTTCGCCGATACAGGCCCGGAGGCGGTCCAGCATCAGGTCTTTGCGCTTTGGGCGGTATAGCTTGTCGACGACGCGCTTGTCGAACATGAAGACGGTACAGTCCTGGAACAATAGGATATGTTAGCTTTGTAGTGGAGGGGGACCTTAATGCTATTGAAGAGTTTGTTTACGAATTTTGTATTGATGGGAGATTTTGCAACTGTCATTATTACACTGCATCGACCTATCAGGCAGTTGTGTCGAATATGTTAGAAATAATTCGATTTTAATACTAACTGAATATTAACTATATCAATTCAAATTCTTTGTATCACATTTGCTTTTCTGATTGTATAGTGAACCTTAAACTCTATGACGTATAAAAGTTGTTCAATTTATCTAAAATTGTGATTTTTTATGTTAATTACTTAGTAGCCACGGTCAATAACATAGGAAAACAAGTCAAGAATTATTTACTACCAACAGTTGAGTTCCAGCCTTTCATTGAAACTCAATCGAGTGTACATCACAAAAGCGTATCTGAAATTCGCAGAAGTTTCAACAACCTCGACATTGACAGTTCAACGAGAAACATTGTAATATTCTTCGTATGCCAATTCGCAGCTTTTGACTTACTAATACTACTTTGAATAATCAAACTTACATGAAATACCTATTGTATGTTACGTACAAAATGTATTCATGAAGTGTTGAGGAAATAGACACGGCGTCCCGTGTCCCCTGTGAGGGCAAGTATTGTTTGATATCAACCTACTGTTTGCTTATAATGTGATACATCTACATTTTACAAGCGGTCCGCCTCGGCTTCGCCCGTGATACATGTTTACGTTTTCTCTCCATTAGAACTATCCTCGTATTTCAAGGAATGTTATAACGAAATCGGTTCAGCCGTTCTCGAGTTATGCGCTTACCAAAACAGTTTGCGATTCATTTTTATAATATAGCTTATTATCCAGTTTCTACACAGTATCAACGAAGGTATTTTTTCCGAATTCTAATTCAGAGACAAGTCAACACAACCAAAAACTAAAAATCTATTCAAGAACAGCTAAATTTCTTGAGTTATAGTTTTGTTACGAACACGACTTTCTTCTATAGGCAAAAGACACAAACTTCTCGTATGTTCTTTAGAGTATTCTACTCAGCCTGCCAACATGCTATCATTATTTTCGTATTTTATGATAAAATAGTTGGATGCGATACGTGCACGGAAACACAGGTGAACTCCGTTGGGTAGATCGAATAGCAAAACTGCAGGATCTAAGTACTTTTATTTAAATCTCACAGTACTTATAAATTCTATACCAAATGCATTATTCATATCGAGAACTACTGAAAAATTATCGCACTGTCTCAATACAAACATTTATTAATGACTGCAATAGAAAAGTGTTGATCGTAACACGTCGCTAGAACATTTGTACAAAGTCCCTTATGTTACCATATAAAAGAACGTTTGCACCCTTAAAAGATTTTCTTTTATGTTCGCGGTAAACATAAAACTTCACTCGCCCTAAAATTCGAAGCGGTACGATAAATGTCCCCTTAAATTTTATTAAGTGGCTGCTTTTTAACGCGCATCTTAAAGTCCATTCACGGCCTTTAATTTAATAGATTTAACGGTTATGTTAAGTCGGAAGTATTTGTCTTTTTATGACAGGAAAACGTTTAGCCGCTTGCAACGTTACCAATTTATCTTAAGCATTTATGAAAGCGCAGTAACCATTACATGCAAGACGACTAAAATTGTATAAGATATTTAATAGAAATATTAAGCTATTGCATAGCTTCTATCGCGGGCCTTGAGCGCGGGGGCGTAACGAGAAATTCCGTAACGAAAAAACCTCACGCTTCCTACTCCGTGTGCCATACGTCTTTTTTTATTTATGATGAAACTTATTAGTTATTAAGTAACGGAAATTATCCTCAAAAATAACACATAACCTTATTTTTTTTAAAAACACTACCTAGTAAAATAAAGTAGGTACTATAAACGAGTTATCATCATCATCAGCCTTTATACGTTCCCACTGCTGGGACACGGGCCACCTTTATGAGTGTAAACGTGATACAAAAATACCTATCAACAAATAAAACCGGTCAAGTGCGAGTCGGACTCGCGCACGAAGCACGAAGGGTAGTTTAAAATTCAGGTAAATGGATTCAATTTTGATATAATTTGTTTCTAAAATACATTAATGATGTTTAATTTTCAATGTCCAAATAAACATAAATTCATACAAACATTTAACATTTCAAACAAATATGTTTATTATTTCACGTCAAAAAATTAGAAAGTTCAATCTGTGAATGAAAAAATATAAACTAACTAACGTGGTTTCACCCGCTTCGCTCCGGTCTTGTTGGTCTTAGGGTTATGATATATAAATAAAGTGAGTGATATATAAATAAATATATACTTATACTTATATAAGTATATATAAGTATAAGTGCCTTCCTCGATAAATGGGCTATCTGACACCGAAATAATTTTTCAAATCGTATCAGTAGTTCCTGAGATTAGCGCGTTCCAACAAACAAACAAACTCTTCAGCTTTTTAATATTAGTATAGATACATTAATACAAGTATACAATCTGTATGATTGCTTGATAAAAATACAAACTGTGATCATAATCTCGCGTGAAATGGAAAATACAAGAGGAAATTTCTAAATAAATATATCCGGATTCAAAAATATCATCCTGTCAATTAAATACCCATTAAGTGGTTGAGTGCGGTTTTCCATTGTTTCTTTCACAAGTCCATTATTTCAAAATCATTTTGGATGATGTCGATTTCTCCAATATTTTGATCTATAATTAACTATTACTAAACTCCTGTATCTGTCTCCTTGGTTATCTGTACGAGAGGTTTTTGAAAGAACGTTCAAGTTTTATGAAAAAATTACTCAAATGGAAACCTAAGTCGTATCATAAATAATCAATTAATCCTAATCCACATTATCGAATAAATTTTATTAAAATATTCCAAATATCATAATAACTTTATTGATATAAAACTGATAAATTATGAAACTAAAAATTCAAAATTAGTCTACGTTTGACCTTAGGCCTTCAAGCATTTTCATCCCGAATTAGCGCTGTGGTCTAGCCGTGAAAGCGTCTGAGCTAGAAACAGAACTTTCCCATTTATAATATTAATATGGATTGACATATAAATGAGCAATAAATAAATCTAACATCTTCGTCATTGTAGTGCCCTTATACGTAATTGAGTCTTAATAATATTGATAGATAATGCCACAAGGCTATTTTATAGAACGGCTAGATAGCAATTTTATTGAGGTGTTATTCTTTTAATCAATGGAACCTTATCTAATTAGCCATAATATATTTTGCCCTAGTATTAACTAAGAAAATTTTTCAATAGGTTACAATTTTTCAAAGAGTTTTACCCTAAATTACTAATTTAATACATTTGTCTAAATCTAAAGAGTCACAAGAATTTACACATATTAATTTAACTACTGACAACAAAACAATCAAATAATACTTTTTAATTTGCTAACCGTACGCAACCTTGTACCCACGCGGAACATCCATGACACACCGCAAACTATTAATTATTTATATTTCATCATTATTTCAATAACAAACGATTAAATCCAGTTTCCACGTGTATCAAAATCCGGAGATTTCAATGACATTTCATTAAAATATTGCTTTATAATCGTTATAATTATAATAATTGTGTAAAGCTCCAAAAATATTATATCATTGTCCACGTGTAAACAGAGAGATAAAGGTATTTGCATAGTAATAGTACCGTTAGCTACTATTCAGTATTCTGTGGTTATGTCTTACTATTATTATCAACGTAAAAGTTTCTGAAGATGGATGCACAAATTATTATGTTAATATGTTTGTTTGTTCCTCCTTCACGCAACCACTGGGGCCGTATTATGACCTCTCATTCCCAGACAGTTTACGCCGTGAATTGAACTGACTGGCAAATTCATATATTATAGCTTTCCACTCGCGGCTTCGCCTGCTTTGTCTAAAACATAATAAATTATATAATAAAACCTTCCTCTTGAATCACTCTATCTATTTAAAAAAACCGCATCAAAATCCGTTGCGTAGTTTTAAAGATTTAAGCATACATAGCAACCTAGGGAGAGAGAAAGCGACTTTGTTTTATACTATGTAGTGATTAACCATGGATGGTTATTGCGATCATAATATGAATTTGCCAGTCAGTTCAAGTCACGGCCTAATCTGTCTGGAAATAAGAGGTCAATAATACGGCCCAAGGAACAGCTTTTTAAGATACTTGGCATATGTATCAGAATGAGCTATAGAAATACTTAGGTCGATGTTGCGGTGAAACCGCGCGGCACAGCTTGTATATTCACCTTTCATTTCTAATTATTTGTTCTCATATGAGGATATTTACATGAAATCCACAAAGCAAACAATAACCGTTAATGTTCGCGAGTTGGGTTCTGCGTAGGGCAGGGTTATTAGGTATATTACATTTAGAAATTATAGACTTTACAACAGATTTAACGTCGTTTACTCAATATTTTATTTACCCGTATGTTTTGTTGCTTTGTATCTTATACTAGCTTTCCACACGCGGCTTCGTCTGCTTTGTCTAAAACTTTAAAAAATAATATACCTACTGCAACGTTCCTCGAGAATGCCTCTATCTTTATAAAAAAAACACATCGAAATCCGCAGTTTTAAAGATTTAAGCATGCGGACATAGGGGACAGAGAAAGCGAATTTTTTATACTATGTACCTACTAGCTTTCCGCACGCGGCTTCGTCTGCTTTGTCTAAAACCTTAAACAATTATATATTGAAACCATTCCTCTCTATAAAAAAATCGCATCAGAATCCGTAATTTTTAAGATTAAAGCATATACATATTGTAACGTGCGAATTAAACGCCTCATCGTTTATAATAGTATTTTTATCACAATAAAACAAAGAAATATAATAAAAACTCTACAAGCTTTATATCCTTGTTATGTAATCTTGTATACCTACATGAACGATTTCGATTAACCTTTTTAAAGAGCTTGGAAATTATAACTTCGCAATAATAATATATATTGTAAGTCTTAATCAATATTACCTAACAATCAACCCATGAGTCCACCAGAGAATGAGGAATTTTCTAATGAGTCTCACAAAGGGATAAACGCAAAACCTCAACGATTGCGAATCACAACACTATAAAAATGGCGCAGTTATTTTTTCATTTCAATATTTATGATATGGCTGCCCATTGTGTCATATCATATTGTTCTTTCTGCACATCTTGTACAATGGTGTAAAAAAATAAATCGGAGCATTATTTCAACCAAAATAAAAATTTGGTCATTGAATTTAAAACAATCGCGTGCGAAATATTTTATTACATTTTATTCGCAAAAATATTTTAGCTTTGTACTTTATAAGGCATGGAATGAAATCGGACGGGATGTAGTCAAAATAGTCCTAAGCTAACATTTACACATGTCTTTGGTGCGTAATAAGAGGACGGAAGGTTGTATAAACAGAATTGTGGGAATTCATCAAAATAAGTTTAGTAATTTACGAATACTAGTATCGTTTCATAGTTCTAGTATCATAAGCCGTGTTACTGCAGGAACATAAGCCTCATGTGAGGCTTAAAGCTGTATTCTATCATTCATACCATGTTGGTTGATTGGTGTATTCCAGATATTATTCACATTCTATTGAATACACACAAACAGAGTAAATAAGAACCTTTTAAATCTCCAATCATATTTTCATTATACCGTAGCAGCCTACAGTATAATTCGTCTGTTTCTTAACAAGGAATCGAAAGCATCAATTCATATACAGTTATAATAGGCAATAGAGTCTTTAATTTACCTTACTCTATTTTATCCGCGCTCAACTATCTTATCCGATTCCATCAAACTATATCTACAAAAAAGACAAGAAATTCGTTCAAACTAACTACTTTTGTCCTGAACTGCTATAAAACCATCTATTGATCTAAGATCTGCCTCAAAGCAGATCTGACGTCACAGAAGCACGTGTGTTTCAGATTATTTCTTCAAGTAGAAACTTAGAACCGAACGTCCTCCAGTCTATATTTATGGTCCTTCATGCATCGTACGTTCGTGGAACAACTCCAATCATACGCAACTTGAGATGTAGAGTGTTGTTCCTATAAACTCATTGCATCTGCATACTCGAGGTATTTTTAAAATACACGTGGAAGATTGTTCTAGAAAAAGAGTTCTAGGTTTCCCCTCTTGAGCGGTACATGAATCAGCTTTATATGACTTATACCAGGAATATCCGCATATATCATTTGAGGTTAAATCAGCCCTAAAAATAGAACTTGGTAATTTTTTTTTATGACAGAGCAAGCAAAGGGGCAGGTGGGCCACCTGATGTTAAGTGGTCACCACCGCCCATAGACACATGTACAATAGAAGTATTGCAGGTGCTTTGCCGGCCTTTTATGGACAAATAAGCTCTTTTCTTGAAGGCCCCAATGTCGTAGTTGTTCGGGAACAAATTACTCCAAAGAGTGAAGGGATGTTTGTAAATCCATAAATACGATTAACCTTAGCATTCAATAGTTAACGATCTGAGAACATGTTAATTTAAGATATTGATTTTGTACACAAACCCGTCTGCGGTCGACCAATCAGATAAGCGGTAATTGCATATAAATGCTTATTGCTCATGAAATCGAAAATGACGTTTTAATTATTTAAAAATGACCCTCTAATTGTTGATCACGCGATAGTAGTATTTTTAGTTTATCCAGCGACGGATTAGGAAGGGAAAATGTAAATCATAATTATAGATGTGACATGCTATTTTAGAGACCTATCTTATTATTGTTTAGAAACCTTGGTATATCATTATTAGCATAAACCTGTTCATATTTATATCAGGTTAACCTGATAATAGCAAAAATAAGTAGGAGCAGTGTTAAAACCATTTCGTGGCAATACGAAGGTAAAAAGTTATGCCTACTTAGGCTTTAAGTTAGGTACTATTTAGTATTCTGATCTTTTGGGTATACACAAAAATAAACACCATTATATTATTATTGTGATGTTTTTCTCAAAAACTGAAAACAAAGACCGAAACAGGTGTCAAATTAATGAAATAAAATAACCTCAAAACAACAGATTAAACCAACAAACATTGTGACACTTAATAGGGCTTACATTAAAATAACCTACAGAACATACTGAATGTTTATTAATTTTCAAAGGCTCTTAATTTTGTTTTTGTCTTCGTTCCTACGAGTACCTATATGAGGTAGTCCCATTTCATGATTACGGTATTCATAGTTCAAATTATATGGTATTTTATAAGGTTTCATTAAATCTTGTATCAATAGAAATGCTTTATAAATGCTGAATATTTGTTGTTTATTTATTATCAGATTTATTCAAATTTAAGTACGATTCATACACACATGAATAAAGAACATGTACCTACATAACAAGTATTATTTTTCGTATTCTAGGAATTTTTTAGTAGATCAAAATATAAGTAGAATATTTTCTAAACGTTCTATTGTTTGTACTTGCTAAGAAATATTAATACCAGAAAGATTCACAGAGAAATAGGGCTAACAAAGGCACGCTAATATAATAAGATAGGAATGTTATTATAAATATTATTTTCCTTGATATCCGTAATACAAACATTCTCTGTGTGTTATTAAATACCTACAATCTACATATTAATATTTCAGGAATTTTTTATTAATAATTGACGAAAAAAATATTTTTTAGGTAAAAAAATGTCAAATTAAAATATTTTTTTATTTTTACTACATTATAAAAATTTGTTTATTTGTAACGAGGAACACATTCTCGTGTACAGTAATTTAATTTGGACTTTATAAAAAATGTTGATTGACATTTTCATTACGAAATTTATATGAAATATTTTATGTTGTTTACGTCTAACGGCCATTAGATATACTTAATTACTTTCCAATTTCTGATTGAAAAAAAGTTGCAGGTAAATAAATATTCGTATTCAATAAATTTCTTACAGTTAAAACATTTCACTGCACACCGGAGAGATAACCTGAACTTTCTGGGGAATACAGGGTTGATACTTTTTGTGTTTAAAATTATATTTTAACTCCTAGCTGTTAAAATGATGAATTACTATACACGTTAAAATATTATTTTTATACACGGACAGGCTCAAAATAAGAAATAAATTACTGAATTCTGAAGTAGTGAAATTCTGTTTATAGAGTAGTCTGTTTATTTATTTGGAGACATTTATTTTAAATAATTAATTTATTTATATAGAAAATTGTATAGTAAACTTAGAAGACTTAATATAGAGAGAAATAGTAGTACATATATTATATAGTAGTGTAATTAAGTAAGGAGAAGGAGATAATGTGTGAAATATGAAGAAGAAAAAAAGCAAGAAAATTCGCGGTGTAGTTTATTTACAATTCTACGTGAGTAACAACCCTAGCTTCTGTGGGTTAAGTGCATGTTCCAACATCCGACAACCTCCTCCACTGATCTTTTCACAACACGATAAGTTTGTATAAACATTATCTAAAACATAATAATGAATATTATATTTTTTTTTTATATTATCAGAAATATATGGGAATAAAATGGGTTGATGATGAAATGATTATAGTATCAATTTTTAACCGACTTCAAAAAAAAGGAGGAGGTTATCAATTCGGCCGGTATGTTTTTTTTT
>CAJQZN010043352.1:192723-214846 GCA_907164685.1 Colias eurytheme | reverse complement strand
ATCGTTCTCCCACGATGGCCGATATGCATACTTTCAAAGAATGTCCCACCAATTACCATGTTTTCTTACAAAAGTTCATTATCTCTGGCAGGATAAAATTATGGATCTAGAAAATAAAAAGTGCATTATATTACAAGCGAGATGATTAAAGAAGATCCTTATGAATTTTCATTAAAATGAAGGATATTCTGTTGACCCATGTTCCTTTAGAAGAAATATAAATTTTGTTTTCATGGAAAAATTTTATCTAAAAAAAGTGCTTTCTCATAAAATTATGCCTTTTAAACATATGTGTACATACACCTACTTTAGAAACTTTAGGGACATTGTCATCAACAAAATGGTTGTTTAATGTTGGAGGAAATTTTGTGTTTACAAGAACGACTTCAATATCGGAACCGATCCGGCGCGTTTTGAGAAACTTTAAAAAATCGTTGAATATAAAGTAGGCGAATTTCAATAAACATTACAATTTATTTTACTATAGAAAATATAATGTACTTTTAATCAATACAATTTAATAATGTAATTGTTTATTGATTGACAGATTGATATAATATTCTATGTGTAAATTATTAACATAGACTTTCTAAAACTTATCTGAGATGCATTTATAGCATGAAGAGTTAATAAGATTGAACATTTTGGTTATCATAATATACTTGTATATCGGTTTATAATAAATTCGTTTATAATTATATTAGTTTATTATAAATTGTCCCTCGTCAACGGAACATGTAAAGTGCTTGAACCATAAATTTCAACATAATTAAAATGAACACAAGCGTGCCCAAAGTTGTAACTTTAGTCGGTTAAAAGCCGGGCTAGTGTTCCAGGTGTTAGTAATAACAATTGATACTATGTTTATTATATAGAAGTACATATGTAGGTATCTAATAACTATTATGTCTGTGTGTCTTATTTTACTGAGATAGCCTTAAAGCTGTTTCAGATGAATTTCGTTATTAAGAGAATTAAAATTTGAACGTTTATTCTTCAAACTAGCTGTGCCCCGCGGTTTTACTCGCATTGCTCGGTTCCTGTTGGTCTTAGCGTGATAATATATGGCCTATAGCCTTCCTCGATAAATGGGGTAAGTATAGATACCCTATCACTATCCTATCCTATCCTATATACACCTATCGAACCAGTAGTTTCTGAGATTAGCGCGTTCAAACAAACAAACTCTTCAGCTTTATAATATTAGTATATATTACGAGTTAGTGCGAATAACCTTACCAACATTAAATAATATTCCTTTTAATACATTAATTTGATAACACGCGCTTATAAATACAGACAGCGTTCGCAACCGCAAGTGACAAAAATATGTGGCCACAATTTTAGCTCCGTTTATTTTATTAACATTCAAAACCGCAAATGCCTACACTGATATTCGCTGTTTACAAAATTAACTCCGTCATAACGTTTTTGTTGCACTTGAAACTTGAAAGTTATCAGCAAACTCTGAATTCAATAGTTTTTATTATTATGTATTTATTATTATTACGTCAAAATGTCATATCCGTTTATTAAGCCCCTTTGAAAGTTACCGACTAAATTAGCTACAGCTATTTTTATCCGGTCTGTGGCTTGAAAATAAAGTATGTAGATACCTTGTAGATACTGTTTTGCAAAGGAAATAAACGCAATATATTATCTTTGTCTTTATTAAAAAGAGGTATTTCATATCTTTAAAAAGGCGCGCTGTATGTGGATCGTCTAGATATTCTGTTGGTTCCAGCTATTTTTAATAAAATAGTCTGTTATTATTCTTAGGGCCGATTTTTCAATGCTTGGATAAAACTTATCCGTCCAATAAAGTATTACACGACAATATTAAAATGTCACGTAAACTGTCAAATACGGGCAATTAGAATACGTTTTTAAAAAGGTAGTTTTATACATTATTCGACGAATAAGTTTTATCCAATTATTGAAAAATCGGCCCTTAATAGAATAGTTTTAGCTATACCTATATATTTAAATTAATATGAAAGTGAACTTCTTTGAACGTAAATCGGATGTATTATTATCCTGTTATTTTCATACGCCGACATCCTATTTGTGGAAGTTACTTTAATAGGTTATTTTTTGTAAGTCACCTGTCAGCTTATTATATACAATTTTATCATAGAGTGTCTGTGCAGTTAAAATAAATCAGTATTACGTCAATGATTTCCTCTTCACTGTACAAACAAATCTTTTACGTACAAAAAAAAACATAGTGTCGTTAATTCTGAGTGCTGTCATATTGCTGACCCACACTCTTATTTTTGGAGTGAATTGCTCCTTCACCAAGTCCCCAAATTAATATCCTATAAGATTTCAGATCAAAACACGCAATGCTCAAAAACCCAGCTACAGTTTTAATTAAGAGAAATGTCTGTATTAAATTTAAATATTAAAAAATCGTAATGTATTTACAAATATCCTATAAATCCTATTATTAATCCGAGTACATCTGAGTACATGCGTACTCCGAATCCTCGTGACCTTGATCAGGGTGACATAGACATTGAAAAACATTTTTGTTGAACTGCATAATCCTGTTTTCAATCCATCAGGCTCATAGGCTGTGTCTGTGGGCTTATCCAATACATGCATTGTTTGATATGTCGAAACCATATTGGATAAAAATTATAAAAGCTTAATATGGGCCCTCTTCACAATGGCAGCGTTGGCCCAACAAATGATCGTCGATGCTTGCCGCCGTTACGGCGATTATGAATAAATATCACAATGACGGCCGATCATAGACATTTAGGCCAACTACACTATCGTGATTGCCTCTACTCGCCCAACAATGCCCATTGTGAAGAGGGCCCATTACGTGTACATGCAAATAGACATAAAATGTAAACTCTATGATTCAGTTCTATGAATTTCATGTGTGTTTAAAAGTTTCCATATGTAACGACGAACAACCTTTTTAGCGCGTTTCAGGGATCATCAAA
The DNA here is from genome assembly GCA_907164685.1 of Colias eurytheme. NCBI lineage: Eukaryota > Metazoa > Arthropoda > Insecta > Lepidoptera > Pieridae > Colias > Colias eurytheme. The sequence goes on along the minus strand of CAJQZN010043352.1, from coordinate 211,889 downwards.
TACGTAGAAACAAGTAATAGGATGAATGAAAACGTTAAAAATCCTTTAATATTATGAACTTTTCCCTTGTTGGAACGTACTTTATTGGAAAACAGCAATCGATTTCAGAACTCGTGTAAACTAGAGAATTTACAACTATTTTACGAAATTCACACCGATAGTGCCTTACATCTTGCTTGTAAGATAAAACGAACGAACATATTAAATTTTTATTAACACAAAGATTCTAGGATTTTTAAAGAGATATTTATCTCGGCGGGGTTGTTCTGTGTAGCCAATAATTTGCTCTTTTTCTTTGATATTGTGTGACATTGTTGTTCCGATTTTCTTTTAATTGTATAAAGTGCACTACCGCCTAATAATAGAAAATGTGCTTATACAATATTATACATTTAGATAATCTTAAATATAGTATTTTATTGAACCTTAGACCGATTGGTTTGTCGTTGATTATAAAACGTAAATACGTGTACCCTCAAAGCCATAACCAAAAACAACCTTATTATAAATTTATCCTCTCATTTAACTCAATACTAAAAGCATAATATAATTATTCAAATACACGTGTAACATCAATAAAACCTAAGTCTAGCTTGAGTCAACTCAAGTATTCTGAGCTTAGAATATCGAATTATCTAACTTTGAATGTGGACGGAGACGGAACTAAGTTGTGGAAACAATATTAATTGATTATCGCTTATTTGATAGATTCTTCAGGGAATTGAAACTTCTGAACGATTAGACATCGCTGCATGCTATGTGAGCTTATTTATGTCAGAACAAGCAAGCAGGAGGGACACCATGTTGAATGGTCACCATCGCCCTTAGACACTTGTAAAACCGGTACGCTCTATTATTTACTTTTCTGAACTAACTTCGATATGATGCCGAAATTAATCTATTCGTTTTTGATGTGACAACGTCTTATAATTCGATAGAGCCGGCTGCACGCACGAAGAAACATGACTCATGCGGCGTTACCTCGCTCTGAGGCGTTCCGTTAGGTTTGAAGTGCAAGCGAGAGAGCGGAACGAGCGACAAAGAAGCACAATCCGACGTTGTCACGTTCAACTATCGTCAGTAAACCGACTTTACAGACAACCAATTTTTTTTTATATGTTATCGGTATAATACAAGTTTAGATGTAGAATAGATAAATATATAATTGCGATTATCATTGACTTAAAATTTTATTTTAAATATTTTTGAAGTGAAACTTCTTTATAGGGGTTGGAAAAAAATTAAGTGTAACATTCTTTCGTTACGCGTGACATTTTTCCGTTTCGCACCATCTTTTTCTTATCCCTACCACGCGTGATTCGATGTATTTCTATAAAGTTGCATATAGTAAATTATTTTTTGAAAAATAAGGTCATAAAAAAGTTTCACTTCTTATATGTGTACACTAGTACACGCACACATTTTTTATATTGAGATTTTTGGCTAATGATTAGGGACATTCTCATCTAAATCTGGAATGACTAAAGAAAGCAGTACAATGTAAATCGAACTGCAATTCTCACTTGCGTAAGAAACAATAGAAAATAACATTTTTAATTTATTTTCTTTTCTTTACACGGAGGAAATTTGCATAATTTGATTGTAAAAGGCAAATAAATCCACTAATCCATACTAATATTATAAATGCGAAAGTGACTCTGTCTGTCTGTCTGTTACTCAATCACGCCTAAACTACGGAACCAATTTGCATGAAATTTGGTATGGAGATATTTTGATACCCGAGAAAGGACATAGGCTACTTTTTATTGCGAAATATGTACCACGGGCGAAGCCGGGGCGGACCGCTAGTAGGTTATAAAGAGTATATTAATATTTTCTTTTTAATTGTAATCAGCCTCAACCTACATCGTCTCAATGGAGTTAATTAAGTTTCTCTTGATTGCTTTTCTGTTTTGTAATTATTAATTAACATTTAATCTGATACCATATCCTTACGATAATATTGACAGGTAATTCATTTTTTAATATGATTAATAAATGTTGAAATAATAAAATAAATACAAATCAATTAAATCATTGAGTTTTTAGTTCATTAAGATTATTAGCTTCAAAGATTATAAGAGGGTGTCCATAAATTACATGAGGTGTTTTATGGGGGGTGGGGGTCGAGACAAATCTTATCTAACCTTACATTAGGGAGAGGGGGGGTCTCGGCAAATATCACGCAATTTGAATTTTCAAAAATCTCACGTGAGATTGGGGGAGGGGGGAGGAAATAAAGTATCACGATATCTCACCATGGGGGGAGAGAGGATCAAAAAATTGAAAAAAAAGCACCTCACGTAATATGGACGCTCCCTAACTTGATATATGCTAAAAATATATAATGCATACTACGCTAAACATACGTCCCATACTCGAAGTTAAAAGTTTCATCCCATCTAATCTCTTCAAGTTCCGTAAACCATAAAGATACTTTAAAAGTTTCACGATCAAATAATTTGTACCGTAAAATGATTACTTTAGCACACAAAGCTTTCAGATAATTTACATATTTTGAGGGTACATGTAAGCTTGAGGTTGGGGGACATAACCAAATTACAATCTTAAATGTATCAATTTCGGCATCTTTCATCGATACAGACCTTATAGGACGTCGTATTTACTTCGCGGTATTTTTATAAGGATTCTGTCCCAATAATAATTGCAAAAGTTTGTTAGGAAGTGTCGTTTTCGACGTTTGTTTCTCACTCAAGCGTACATTAATGATCACATTTATTAATGTATTCTCTAATATTGGTTTAGGTTGTATATAATTTTGATCTGGCAGCCCTAAATTTTAATCGAGCTTAAAATGTCATTTTTTGAAATTACTTTAGAGCGATATATAAAATAGCAGTTTAGAGACACTGTGATATAAAATATTATGTAAACTAATTGGCTTCCCCCTGTCTCTAAACGAGTACCTATACCTACTGAAAGAAAAAAGAATATAATAATTTTTGAAGATAATTAAGAGATTCTCAATGTTGTTTACGCATTCCTATATGGACATAATAAGTTAATTTGTTTCATAAAACGAACAAAAAAGAAGATAAAATTGCAAATTCAGAAAATGTATTTACATAAACGTTTCGAAGTGAACAACAAAGGCTTTTATGGTTGCCCGTGTCTAAGCATCCCTAACGGGATTTTATTAATTAAAGCACCTCGAATATCAACCGTATACTTGAATGCTGACATGAATAAGACGTTGTGACAACCCTGCATGGGAAGTTTAAGCCGATTGTACATTATGATGTACATTATGTCATTTGTAGGCGACTTATGTGCAAGTTGGCGACATTTCGATGACGTTTGCAATTTTAACGAAATTTTACGAGCGCTAAGTAGCGTCAACCAGTTAATTGTCAGCTAAAAATAAATAAATTTCATTATCAAACTTTGTATAGGATTTCTTCGCCCTACAAAATATTTTTTGTGCTCATTCAACAGTTATGTTTAAAGCATATTAGCAGATTATGGAATGTTCTTTGAAAATCTAGATAAAACGTTATGTGCACTGTAATACAAATTAGGAGAAGAGGATTTACATTCACTTCTAAAAGCTTAAAGAGAATTCACATAAGGGCTGAATGCGGGATGTGTGTATTGTAGTGTTGACTTAAATCCGATGCGATTAGTTTTACTATGGATTTATTGTGTATACCTACTACGAATATTCGTTAGATTCGAATTTTGTCTACACCTATTTTATTAATATTTTTATTCATTCTAGAAATTGACCAATCTTATTTGCAAGTTAGTATATCAATAACTGATTATATTAATAATTTTGAAAAATGCATATTCTTCTTGGAACTTTTATTTTTATTTTCAATGAACGTCAAAAATGTTCTTCGTTGAAATTTTATTATAATTCCGACAGTTACTATAAATAAAGAATTTATGTGATAAAATAGATTCGTACATTAAATATTGCTGTAGAAGCTTCGAGAAATTGACGGTACACAGGAAAGTCCGCTAAGAGGGTAACTGAATGACAGGTTAAACTTGTGGTTGTGACGTAAGACGAAGTTACTTCATACAAAATGTACTATAAAATATACTAGGAAAATGTATGTTATAAGATGATAATTTGCAGAAGAAATATAGTGTGAACACGAAAATAACCGAGATTTTAGACAAAAAAAAAACATGGAAAAATACGCTTTTATGGGTACCATCGTTAATAGAGTTTTTGTATGTAATTTTAAATAAACACCGAAATGATTTAGGCTACCCATTAAAGCTTAAAATAATATAAATATTTCTAGTAATCCAAAACAAAAAGGATTTTTAATATAAGAACATTAAATAAAAAAAAGACGGGTTGCACTCCGGGAGTGCCGGCAGAAGTGAAAACTTGATTATTAACGTTGAGCATGTTTGATATTTTGGAATGGTATCCGAACGCTCTTTCGATCAGGTCACGTGTCCTGACGCGAGTTTAAGATTTTATACCCATTACAGAAGAAGTGCTTAACGCCGCTAAAGAAGTTTTCACTTCAAAAATTCCTAAGTAATACTACGATATTTTTTCATTTTTATTTTAGAAAAAAAATGATCCAAAATTTGTGTAGATCAAGCCTTACATCTGTACAAGTAACGCCACTCCATGTGGCGTATGAATTGATTGAACAGAATATATTATATCACGTAATTGTTACTTGAACCACAATATTAATATAATCGGTGAATGTAATTTTAGCCTATAACTAGGAGGGCTTTACCGTAATCTGTCTTAACGGCCTAATGCATTGAATTCTATCACACGTTTTTGCAACAATGGTCCTTATTCATAAAGATTAAAAAGTGCATTTTCGTGTAGAGTATTTCAAAAAAATCTCAATCCTTTGTATCTATTTTTGGGACATTGTTACAAGTGAGGTTAGGACTATAAAGCGTGGGTTCTTTTAACGTTGTACACGTTTGACTGCAGATCAAATTGTATTTTAGGAGAGATTAATTTTTTACACGTTTTTGATACAGTTTCTTCTTTTTTATAATATATATGCTGTTTTGATTTATATACTAGGAAGTTAGACTTGTAGAAGCATTGCTCTCTTAGAATTTTTATATGTTGTGATTACTGATTACAATTTTCGTAGCTGTAAGGATCTTATTTTCAGAACTTTTGACTATGATAAAAAATGTATGACTATGGCGAAGATATTTTCGTTGAGACGATCCTCAACAAAAATATCTTCGCAGTTTCTCGCAAGGGTACCTTTTTTATTTCTATTTTTTTTATTTCTCTGTGAAAATAGTGTTCATAAAGCTAAAACGTGACGTTAACTTTGTACAAAAATCGCCGCTTCCATAATTTGGGAATAATTGGAAAACCATTAAGCTATGCATAGTACAAAACTAATTTTGTCAAAACCGCTAATCCTGTATATATGTGTCATATACAGACGAGATTATTTGCTATAATCTGGTCATAATGCCGAGGAAATAGCAAATAATAGCTCCCTTTATAATATCAAATATGAAGTGCGTATTGGTAATTGTTACTTAGTGATTTGAGCTATATATATATTCATACTAGAACCCTTTATTAATGTAATTTATTACTGTATTTTTTATAATCGGACAAAATATTGAATTGTGAGAATATAGTATTTTAAAGTACACTAGATGTAATTTTATAAAACTATTACACATCATTGTGAATACTTAATATACATGTTTATAATTACATACTGAAAATGTGTGCCAAATTAATTGTATATTGGTTACGGTAATCGATATCTACATTTAAGTTTTCATAAGACTTAAAATCGCACCCCACACAATTTACACAATATCCTTTATGAAATCTATATATATATGTCACGGCTAAAGGTAGGTGAGAACATAAACTTAAGATTAGCCGGCTAAACTTAGGTTTATTTTCGACGAGGTGTTAATGTTAGTTTGTTCTATCTTTAGCCGGCTAAACTTAAATGTAACCGCAGGCCCGTGGCTAAAAATGTCGGGGTGGGTAGATTTGGTTAGCGCCGGGCCGGTGGAGGGCTTGAGGGGCCCGCACAGTGCCAGAAAACACTCGCCCTGTTCCTTACATGTATTATAGTAACCAAATCTACCCACCCCGACTCAGGGCAGAAAGCTGGTGGCTAGGTTAGGTTAGGTTAGAACTCTTAAGACCCGCACGAGCCGAGCGAGCGCAGCGAGCGTGCTGCGGCAGCAGCCGGCGAAGTGCCAGAAAACACTCGCCCTGTTCCTTACATGTATTATAGTAACCAAATCTACCCACCCCGACATTTTTAGCCACGGGCCTGCGGTTACACTTAAGTTTAGCCGGCTAAAGATAGAACAAACTAACATTAACACCTCGTCGAAAATAAACCTAAGTTTAGCCGGCTAATCTTAAGTTTATGTTCTCACCTACCTTTAGCCGTAACATATATAAAATGTATATATATATATAACTCAAAGGTGACTGATATAGTGATCTATCAACGCACAGCCCAAACCACTGGACGTATCGGGCTGAAATTTGGCATGCAGGTAGATGTCATAACGTAGGCGTCCCCTAAGAAAGGATTTTAGAAAATTCATCCCCTAAAGGGGTAAAATAGGGGATGAAAACTTATACCATGAAAATTAATCTTTTCCACGCAAGCGAAGCTGCGGGAAACAGCTAGTTCTAAATAAGTATACAACTTTTCAGCGATATACTCATAAAGTCAGTACCTAGTAATACAAAAGATACGTGCAAAAAATTTCGCCAATCTCCCACCACCAGCCACTTTATTAAAAATGGCGCAAACTGGGTCAGTGGGTATTCAGAGGTCTTTAACCCCAGCATAACGGTTAAACATCATGAAAGTGATTGAAAAATTCAATTTACAGCTTCATAGTTTACACAGTTAATAAAATTGTACGCACACTTGCCTTGAAACGAATCGTTCTGTTAATGAGAACAATTTATATTGATATTTTTGTATTCAATAGGTGGTATTGAATGAATTTTTGAAAAATTTTGTAACTGTTTTTTTATGACGATAATTTTTACAAGTGTTGTTCCAGTAATTTTTTTATGTGTAAAGAAAGAGTTATATCCGTTGTGCATTGATTTTATTTCTTTAAATTATTATAAATATATTAATATTTGTATTGTAGGTACACGAAAAAGAGCTGGCAATAATAATTTTCTCACAAAATAAACGGATTTTAGTGCATTTTAATTTTATTAGCCATTTTATTCAGACGGTGACGATGAAAGGCCGTCTCTTAACTCAATAAAAATTTCACACTGAAATTTAAAGCACAATATATAAAAGCTATAGAATATTAAAAAAATTCTCATAATTCTATTTTATTTAATTAATATATCATGTGACAATATTATCATTGTTATTAAAATAATGCTAAATACGCAAGTGACAAAATAAACTACCTAATTGATTTACGATGTATATAATTATTTAAAGACACAAAATGCATTTAAAAAGTTCATATTCAAGAAGTTTATAAGTAAACTGATATTTTTTTTAAGTCACAAAGAATATCCGAATTTTAATTGAGATAATCCCTAATTGAGATGAGAAGCATCATTCTTAATTAGTTTTTGTTTAGTATAAAATAATAACAAAAAGACGTGTGGCACTCGGGGACTGCCGCGGTAAAGCTATTACATAGGCCTCCGTGCAGGTCGGAGTGGGGAGCGTGAGGTTTATTTCATTACGGAATTTCTGGATTCGGTCCCCGCGTTCAAGGCCCGCGATAGAAGCTATGCAATAGCTTAAAATAAAATTGAGGACATATTACAAAAGTAGAATTAGCTTGTTGATGAAAAATTTAAGCTTTTACAGGTTTTATGCTGGTTTTTCACTGAATTTCTAGGAAACTAGGAATTAATCGGATTATGACCGTTCTCTTCGCGATGACTTATATTTATTTTAAATGTAACACAGGTAACTACGAGTTGTTTTATTTACATTAAAATTATTAATTTATTACACATTTGAATTTGATATTTTTGGTTTTATGGCATTCAAAATTCAAATTCTTTATAAATTTATATTTATTACACATATTACTTTTCTGGAATGGTTTTTAAAAGATTTCTTTAATTGAATTTAACTATGCCTATTTCTATTGAATTTGTTTTTTTCGACTATTGAAAATGATTTGCCCCAAAACCGGATCAAATTACAAACTTGGATGGATTTGTTATAGATTAGAGAACTTCCGCAATTTTGTTCCGGCTGCGGATAAAGCAGTCAATGATATTTATTTTATTATTTATATTTTTTCTTACACAAAGTTTCTTTCCTCTAAAAATGTCGACAAAATTGTTTTTAATTATTATTCAGCTATAGCCAGATTTTTATTTTATTTATTTATTTATTGACACTTAAATACAGTACGAAAAGGTAATCTTACAGCTTTTTACAAAAAAAGGAAGAGCTCAACTTATTTGGTGGCCATATCACTTATAAGTGATCTCTTATACAGGCAACCAGGGAAAACGGTAACAAATAAAACAATTTTTAGTCAGTAAAGATTTAAAATTGAATTTCGAAAGGCCACATTCTCTAAAACAATACAGTATTCTATGGAAATTCTATTGAACTTTTGCATACTGTATATGACGTCCTATTCATTCAAAGCATGAATGCACGCACGAGCTTTGCTTTCAACCCATACATATACCTAATATACTAGCGGTCCGCCCGCGGCTTCGCCCGCTTTGTGCTTTAAACTATCCTATCTCTCAAGTTGGATCGAACTGCACATGGTGTGCGAATTTTATTTTTAGGAGTCCATTGAGGACCAACATTGTGACACGAGATTTATATATATATTATATTAAGATAACCTATATAATATATACAATATACATATTATAAGCTTCTTAAGCTCTAGGTTATATAAACAAAATATTCAAATTTTAAGTAATAAGGAAAAGAGAGATGTTATAAAATATGTACATATTAAAGACAATATATTATGTATACCTAACGATCAGGTAAAATAGATGCAAAAGATTATATAGTAAGTATAGTTAGTACATTAAAAGGTCTAAAAAATAGATCAATGCCGGATATTATCCTTAGATAAAAATAACTGTAGAAATCCTTAAATTTTTATATTAAATTTTTCCAAAAAGTATTAAAACATCGTAAATTCTCAACAAAAAATCACCCTAGGTAAAAAGGACTAAAATACAAAATCGTTCAAATTGCTTATCTATTAACAAAAGGGAATAAAAAATTAATATAATAAATCAAAGCAATACAATTTATTAAAAGAATGAGAAACAACGAGCGCAACAAGTCTGTTACCCATAAAGCCATTTAAAAGGGAAAGTTGTATTGATAATCGACATCACCCTTGACCCACTTGTCTCGACGCCCGGGCGACCCGTGAACCTCCCGTTCTAACCTCAACCACCCTCAACGCATTGCTTACAGAAAACGTTTGGAATTGCACTTTATTTAAACAATATGAAGATCCATTACCATCTTTAGTTAAACCTAATATTAATGTCAGTTTTTTTTTATTGTCTGATAGGGGAGCGCTGAGCGTCGCTCGCCTGATGGTAAGCGATGTGGCCTAAGATGGAGCGCGCTTCCCTAGGAGGTATCTGTTTCCGACATAACCCACGACCCTTTCCCCGGAGGTCGTGGGTATCTATGCAAGATTTCCCCACTTAAAAAAAAAAGGAGGTACCTGTTCACTGTTTTAATAATGTAACAGTAATGTACAATGACTTTTTCAGTGACTGCGTAATGTATTTGTTTATGTATTTTTTGCATTGTTTGCACCATATTACTTAAGCAATAACAAACATGTTATAGTAACGGTTAGGGAAAATATGAGTTGCATTTGACAATTTTAAAGATGACGTCATAATTTTTTTCACTAACCATTACCGCTCGCAATCCGCATCTCACCCGATTGTTAACGTTAAATAACTGCCAGAAGCGTCAAATACAAAATAAGATGTCATTTGATTTGTAAATGATAAATTTAACTATGCTGAAAAATGCGTTGCAGCAACACTTTTTGCAGTCACTGTAAAAGTCATTATTACTGTTATATATATTATACACACTAGCGGTCCGCCCCGGCTTCGCCCGTGGTACCTACATGTTTAAACTATCCTATCTCTCAAGTTGAATCGAACTACACATGGTGTGCGAATTTTATTATAATCGGTTAAGTGGTTTAGGAGTCCATTGAGGACAAACATTGTGACACGAGATTTATATATATTAAGATATGGTGTCGTGATGAACTTACGCGGCCAGTGATGAAACTTGGATATTTTAAAAGAGCAATATATTGCGTATATAAGCGTTAACTATTACTACTAATATGGTGCAACCGAGCCTTAGTATTGCATTTTGTGGCTCACAAGGTATGCAAGACAACTCACACTAATCTCCTAGCCTCACCTCGAGGTAGGAATTCTTGGACGTTGTAACTTTATAGGAATTGTAATGTGGAATTGAATTGAAGTATTTATTCACGTGAGGCTATTCGATTTCAAATGAACATGGCTTGGATGATAATGACTACGTACATTTGTTATTACGCCATACTATGGCGTACATGTAGGTACATGTAATAACAAATGTACTTAGAAATAAAAAAATTATTATTTATTTATTAATAAATAAATTATTTATTCATTAGAATTGTTTGCCATTTAAATCTATAGTTAATATTTTAATCTATACTTAATTATAAAGCTGAAGAGTTTTTTTTTGGAGGTGCTAATCTCAGGAAGTACTGGTAATAGCGCATTTATCGAGGAAGGCTATGTATCATCGTATATTTTTGGTTGATTTGAGCGTATTCGTTGTTGATTTTAAAAAATAAAAATCATATTACTTCCTTAAGATAAATAAAATGTTGTCATTAATCCTTTTAAGATTGTAAAAAATTTGCAGGGATTTCTAAATCTTCAAGTTTTAATGTATCGTGTAATAGCAACAGATATAATTTATAAGTTCCATAAATAATAAGCCTTCCCGCTTCACGCGCTCTTTTCCGCTTTTACACGGAAACTTATTTTCCATATTTCTTGATCACGCCAAGATAAATCAAGTTTTTAAATACGTGAATTCTAGAATCGTTCTTGGTGGAAAATTCACATTCTAGATATTTTGTCGATGTTTTTTACACTTGACTACATGAATCATAAAATATATAAAAAACGATGATAATATAATATATATTATGGAAATAATCTAAAATATATACGAGAGAATAACCCACTGCTTTTGATACACAGATAAAGCCCGAATAAAATAGCTGTGAACAAAATTATAATCTTTAATTTTCCGCAATCCAACAGAATCAACACAGATACGCAAATTTAAAGAGATATAAAAGATCAAAGGACACAGTGATAAAAATGTAAACTGGGACTACAACGGGCGTCGAAATGATATCAGAAACTAGCTGCTCCACGCGGTTTCACTCTTGTAGGTCGTAGCGTGACGATATAATATTATAGCCTATAGACTTCCTCAATAAATGAGCTATCTAACACCGAAAGAATAGGACCAGTTGTGCCCGAGATTAGCGCGTTCAAACAAACAAACTCTTCAGCTTTATAAGATATTATTTGGTTAGTTTAGGTTATAAAGAAATAATAAAGGCCACCATCAGCTGCACCTTATAAAGTTGTTTGTACACCCAATCAGATGGCAAATAGCAAAGTTTAACAAAGCGGGAAGTAAGGATGATTCAACAAGCCAATTATGCTAAAGCAGATGGGATTTATTTGAACTTATGCATCGACTGAGTGTTGGAAAACATTAAGGGACAGTTAAATCTATGCGGTAGTTATAATAACCCATTGAGCCCCGAACGGACCGATCGGTCCACGACACAATAGATTTTCTATTGCGTCTGTGATTCCGGGGCCTGAGTTAATAATATTCAAATTCAAAATTCAAAATTCTTTATTTGGAACAATAAAAACACAGATACAAAAAACTTTATGAACGATGGCACCTATAAAAGCTTAAAAAATATAAGTAAGCATAATGGTTGAGATTTAAAAATTGTTGGTATTTTAGAATTTTCGAACGTTTGTGTGTTGCCGTTAGCTACAAAGAATTTTCGTTTGTTGTTTTTGACTGTAGAGAAACTACATAACTGATATTGAATGAAAATACGATATGAAAAAACGTACGGACAAAGAAACTAAAACTTTGAATTGTTGCTAGCTACAAATAACATTTCGCTCAAACGAAATATTTTCACTATTCATGATTTCTAGAACGACAAGATTTTGAAGATTTTATAAAGAGTTAAATTCAAATTCAAATAATATTTAAGTAAGTACCAGGGTTGGAAAAAATCATGATTTTTTTAAAAAATCGAATAAAGCACGATTTATTGAAAAAATCATAATTAATCATTACTTTTTTGATTTTTTTCATTTTATTATTTACTAGCGACCCACCCGGCTTCGCACGAGTGCAATGCTGATACTAAATACACTACAGAAAAACTGTGAACGTTGTATATAAAAACAAAGCGGCCCGCTCCGGCTTCGCACGGGTATAAAATATAATAAAACCGTTAAACTGTCCAATCAGTAATAACAAGATATTAATAATTTGACCTTTATTATGTGTGGATTTTTATCCAAGAGTTATTTTTAAATTAGCTTATCTGAAAAATCTATATTAATTTTGATTAAAACGTTATTTTCTCGTTTCAGATCAAGCTTTTTGGGTTATAAATACACAGTTTTTATTGAATAATAATGTGGTTAATTTGGTGATAAATTGGTATTGAGTGGTAATGGTATTTTAACTGTCACTTATTTCGCAGTAATTACGAAATCGTTGCTATTAGCAATTAACATTCATCCAATTTTTTCTTAAACATTTAAAAAAATATAAAATTACTAGCGGTCCGCCCCGGCTTCGCCCGTGGTCCATGTTTACGTTTTCTCTACATAAGAACCATCCTCGTACTTCAAGGAATATAATAAAACAAGAATTATCGAAATCGGTTCAGCCGTTCTCGAGTTATGCGCTTACCAACACATTTTGCGATTCATTTTTATATATAAGAAGATAATTATATATAAATTCTTTCACATATCAAGTATAGTTAAATATTTATTAATTAATCTGTTGTTTAAAATATTGAGAAATACATTTTTATTTATTGTTATAAATTTGAAGGAGCGAAAAGTGACTATTGCGACTGCGCATGGGCATCTCGCATGCACCATGTCCATGCGCAGGCGGCATTTAAAACAAAACGCATTATTTCACTTATTTGTGTCAAAATTACACATCACCTTTGTATCATAATTTATCGAATAACATCTTTTCTAAATACATAAACAATGGTAATATTTTCTTATAGAATTTAGGTACATTAATAAAAGGGGAGGAGGAGGAAATTAGTACGTAAAGTGTACGCAAATGAACAAAAATGATACACACATATCCTTGAAAACATTATAACAGGACTTTCTACCCCAGCAATACATAAAAAGTTAAGATAAATTCACTTTCTAAAAAGTCTTAAAACGTAAACACTAACAATCTTGCATGACCTAACAAAGATCCCGCCCTCGTCCTCTGACGTCACACCTAATCGTTACTATCTACGAACTTTGTAGTACACACGGTATTATCTACCCTAACAGCGTAAAGGCAAAGTTTATAACTTAGTACGTATGTTGATTGTAGGGGGTAATCTTCGGAAGTACTGATCCGATCTTGAAAATTATTTCACTAACAGAAAACCACATTATTATGATATATAGGCTACTAGCTTTCCGCCCGCGGCTTCGCCCGCGCAGTCAAAGAAAAACCCGCATAGTTCCCGTTACCGTGGGATTTCCGGGATTGCGTCATTTTTTCGGGATAAAAAGTAGCCTATGTCCTTTCTCGGGTATCAAAATATCTCCATACCAAATTTCATGAAAATTGGTTCAGTAGTTTAGGCGTGATTGAGTAACAGACAGACAGACAGAGTTACTTTCGCATTTATAATATTAGTATGGATTTTTTGGGGAAACCGGGGTAAGTGGGTAGTTATGAAGAATACAAAATAATGGTTCACAAAAGATAATGCCTCATACCGTCATACGGTCCTAAGTTAAATTGGTATCCTTTGGTCCTGAACGTTTGGCTATTAAATTATATACAAGGTAAATATCCATTTCGGCCTTTATACCCTTTCTATACCAGTGATACGAGTATGATGATACCGTACCTTTGTCTCACTTGTATTGACAAGACGCCATGGGCTACGTTTTAATGATCGCGACGGATTTTGACTACCTATTGACGTTGAACGACATTCGGCTTACTAGTTTGGGCATTTTTTAATTGGGCGGACTCCTATTGGATTCAATACTGTACGTTTTTTATCTCTATCAAATAGGAGACTTTTTTAACTGCTTTGGATGTATTTCTCCCTGCAATAATATAGTCTACAAAACAACGTTTGCATACCCTCACAACCGTATATTGCTCATTTACATACATTAGCCTGTGTAAAATGAATTTTTGCCATAACATGTTTAAAATCAAAATGTTCCTCAATACTCCATACCCAAATTTCAAGTACCCTCATTATTACAAAATGCAATAGTAATTTTTCGTCTTGTAGCGTAATAGTTTTGTTGGATCGCAGTAAAGGTAGGTACGTGTGTTCGCAACGGCGTTCAATGCCGTACTGAATAGTGACTAGTCACTAGTGAATACTGACCTGCCGCATGCATTTTTGCATTGGCAGTGCGCTGTAACCTTTCAAAGTTATTTAAGTTACGCTGTTTACTTGTTTACTACGCGCTGGTTCAGTTTTCTTGCGTACTTCATTGTGAATAGAGTGTGTGCTCGAGTTGTTATTTTCATCGATATGTGATTTTTCAATGAAATTATTTGGACTAATTTATGTGATTATATTATATCTATACTCATGTTATATAAAGCTGAAGAGTTTGTTTATTTGTTTGAACTCGCTGATCTCAGAAACTACTGGTCCAATTTGAAAAATTATTTCGGTGTTAGATAGCCCATTTATCATGGAAGGCTATAGGATATAGGTATCTTTGTTTATAACGGAAGTTCCTTTATGAGAGTGTGTGAGATATACATATATGTATATAAACTATATCACTGATCGATTTTCTGGAGTGGCAAGTTGTTGATTAGTTTTTGTATCTTCTTAGAAATAGGTTTATTAATTTTCAAGCATGGATTGGTCACAGGACCTTTCCTAATAAATTAGTAATTATATCCGTACTTACTTACTTACTTAGTAATTAGCAGTCGATCATAATCACACATAATCTATTTTGAATTATAGTTTTTAATTAACAACGCATTTTTTCTGATGTTGCAAATAATATACATATTTCCTTTTCAAATTTCGTTTGAAAACATATTTTTTTTTACTCTAGATAGGGAAGCGCTTAATCTCAATCTCGCCTGATGGAAAGCTAAGATGCAGTCTAAGATGGTACGCGCTTCCCTAGTAGAACCTCCTTCCCTCTTCGCTTGAAGAGTGAACATATTAAAAAAAAGACGTGTGGCACTCGGGGACTGCCGCGTTAAAGCTATTGCATGCTATGCCTTCAAGCCACACCTCCGCGCCCGTCGGAGTGGGGAGCGTGAGGTTTTTCGTTACTAAATTTCTGGATTCGGTCCCCGCGCTCAAGGCCCGCGATAGAAGCTATGCAATAGCTTAAAAATCGTTGCCTTTATTGACTTAAATATATTTTCCTCAAGCATTTATTGCTTATATAATACGTCGATACTGTTTGAACTGTAGAACAAATATTGGAAAATTTAATTTCGGGAAAACGATTTCAATTCTTTGTATCTGTATGAATTACTAATGCACATTTAAGATTGAACTTCGCAATGGAATATGATAATACTAATAATAAACTCTTTATTGCACACACAAACAAAAAATACAAACAAAGTAATATAGAGCGGTACAAATAGGCGGCCTTATCGCTAAGAAGCGATATCTTCCAGGTAACCTTAGGATATAGGAAAAGTTTGAATAAAAATAAAGAATTGGATAGAACAAGGAGCATAGCGAAAGATAATAAAAGGTACAAATAAAAGTAGTACCTAAATAGATACATAATGTATAATAATGATAATAGAACTCTATTATAAACTTATAATGAGATAGATAATTTAAATCTGTGTTAAGGATTTTGTTTAATAAAAAAAAAAAAAATCTTTATTTATCCATACCTTCAATTACACTGTGTATGCCACTCAATTTATCTAAACAAAATACTTAAAACTATGGACATTATCGTTTAAACTAGGCCGAGCCTGTATCTTAGACGATAATATCTTCCCACTATGTAATATAAACTAATTATTCACAATAATACAAGCGTTCACAAAGTTACAAAAATTATCATAACAAAGACGGTGATTTGACATTTGCGTACTTAATAATTATTAGAATAATGGACCTTATTAACCGATCGTTGATGACGAGTAAAACAACAACGAAAGTTATGTACTTAAGCTCAATTTTACACATTTAATTTTAAAAACAAATGTATATATATATATATGTATTACCTATATTTATTTTGTTTGTAGCGATTGTGATTAGATTTTTTTTATGTATTGTTATTTAAATTTGTATAAAAAAAATATATGTTAAAATTAAATTCAGTAAAAATTTATGTTGATTACATATTTACTTGTTCACTTGTTCTAATAAGCTGATTATGTAACGTAAAAGTTTAGCATGAAAATCTTAACAAAAATTTATTGAATGGTTTCGTTTTAAAAAATGCAGCAGCTGGTTGCATTTTAATGAAACCCAAATGATTTCGAAGATCGCAAGCATGATCTAATTTCTAGGTCGTGCTTGATGACACACCGTTTTTTTAGATAGTTAACCTTTTCAATCCTATTTGTCTTTTAAACCATCTAATAAACATTTAGTAAATGACCGACTTCTTTCCTATTAAATATTCATAAACATTCGCATTAATATTGTGACTTCGATGAACATTTTATCACTTTATAATCTTATAAATGTAATCAAAGTCCAACATCTTTAAATAACATAAAAGCACAATTTGTCAAATGAAAGCAAGAAATTCAGATGTAAATTAACCTTTACAGCTTCAATTTATTCTAAGAGCCTCTCTGTATAAATGTGTTGGTGTATTATTTCTGTACTCAATGTACGATGTATGGATGTCTACTCATTTCAACAATCTTTATATTGCGTATATAACATATCAATTTATAAGATTATTCAGCGTTCACCCCGCGTATTCGATATTCAGAACGAAGTTCTTTAATCCTCGTTTCTTGAGTGTGTCGAATGCTCGGTGTTTACACGGAAATCCGATATCCTTATTGGGATCGTATACTAAGCTAATCGCAATTTTTTTGAAGAAACACGACGGATGAGCTGAGAAATCCGATCAGGATAATCTAAATGTAATAAACATTTAGATTATTCTGACATGGTTTAAAAGATAAATAGAAATGAAGATTTTGGATAGAAATTAGGTCATGCTTGATCTTCGAAATCCTTTGGATTTCTGGAAAATGCAACTGCATTTTTTAAAATAGAAGTATGTAGACTAGTTTATTCCATTTTAAGACTAATACATTTATTTTGAAGTGAGTTGGTAATAGTTTATACACTACTAGCTTTCCACCCGCGGCTTCGCCCGCGCAGTTAAAGAAAAACCCGCATAGTTCCTGTTCTCGGAGGATTTCCGGGATAAAACCTATCCTATGTCCCGGGGTATATTTATTATTTATGTCCCGGGGTAAAAAGTAGCCTATGTCCTTTCTCAGGTATCAAAATATCTCTATACCAAATTTCATGCAAATTGGTTCAGTAGTTAAGGCGGGATTGAGTAACAGATAGACAGAGAGAGTTACTTTCGCATTTATTATAATATTAGTATGGATTAGAGCGAGTAACAAATTAGTATTCTCCAGAGATTGAACCCAAAACCTCTTGTTTTGACGCATAAGTGCTAACCACCTGTGGCTTCTACGAATCATAATGACGACGCGGTTGGCGCAGTGGTAAGTAACTGCCTACTGAGCCGACGGTCCCGGGTTCGATCCCCGGTCAGGGCAAATATTTGTGTGATGAACTCAATTATTTGTTCTTGGGTCTGGGTGTTTATCTATATATGTATATGTATTTATTAAATATTATATTTATCGTCGCCTAGTAGCCACAACACAAGCCTTAATTGAGCTTACTGAGGGACTAGGTCGATTTGTGTAATAATGTCCTATAATATTTATATTTATATTTATTTATATTTTATAATCAGATAATAAAGCACATTATAATGCAGTGCTCGTGGTAAAATAATTAATTATTTGATTAAATGAAAGGTTATCTAATATGAAAGTGTTAATTGGCTCATTATTTATTTTAAATTCAGTTAAGCTCTGTTTAAGTAGTTTTCGGGTCAGAATTTTGGATCGCATTGAATAACGTTTAATTCAAATTCATTTATTAGAAAGACCAACATAGGTCCACTAACCACTTGTTAGTGATTCTTTTTCAAATTCAACTTTATAATACGGGTTTTTTTTGAAAAAATTACCATTAATTTTCTTTTACTAAGAGAACATTTATATTAATTTCATGGCTACAGTTATATATTTTTTGTATTCTAGCAAAACTGGATTATAAAATATTACCCTTCCTGAGAAAATAATAAGTTACATCTTATCTTAATACTATTATAAAGGCGAAAGTTTGTAAGGATGTATGGATGTATGGATGTATGGATGTTTGTTACTCTTTCACGTAAAAACTACTGAACCGATTACAATGAAATTTAGCACACATATAGAAGGTAACTTGGATTAACACATAGGATAGGTTTTATCCCGGAAATCCCACGGGAACGGGAACTATGCGGGTTTTCCTTTGAAAACGCGGGCGAAGCCGCGGGCCGAAATCTAGTTAAAAATACATGGAATAGCCCACACAGTTTTATAAAAAAAACTAGATTTCCGCCCGAATGTTTATCTGATATTAGATAAACATTATTAAGAGGATTTTCAGAAGAATTCATGAACTATCTTCTTCACATAGTTCCAAGAAATGTAAGACTCAATATTGAAAATATCTGCATTATTCATAACAAAAAACCGGCCAAGTGCGAGTCGGGCTCGCGCACAAAGGGT
>CAJQZN010043352.1:143934-177723 GCA_907164685.1 Colias eurytheme | reverse complement strand
AGATGTTTTGCGCGAAGTGACAGTAGTACCCACCTCAACGCTTCGCTCATGAGGCGTGCAATATAGAGAATATCTATACTAATATAACAAATTTGAAGAGTATGTTTGTTTGAACGTACTAATCTCAGGAACAACTGGTCCGATTTAAAAAATTATTTCGGTGTTAGATAGCCCATTTATAGAGGAAGGTTACAGTCTATATATCATCACGCTAAGACCAATAGGAGCGGATCAGTACGGGTAAAACCGCAGGGCACAGCTAGTTAAGATATAAAGCGGTAGGATGGTTAAAGTTATTTGTTTGTTTTTTTTTTGTTATGGTTAATGTCAGAAATCGATGGGAATTTATCAAGTAGATAGTTTTTGTTATACTTAAACGATTTTTATTTCAATAGTAAAAACAAATTAGACAAATTATAACTCGCAAGTTACACATGGATGAAATGAACACTCAGATTAATTTGTTTATTCATTTTTAAAATGTTAAGTTATAGTAATACAAAGATGAATAAATGCTTAAATGCCATTTAAAAGTTTTAAATTTATTGACATTCTAATCAGTTCACTGCATTTAAATCCTATCTATATTTTCTAACTACCCACGCGGAGAAGTACACTAGAACTATATCTAAAACGATAATCGTCACAGACACTAGGTAATTAAAATTCAATACAACCTATCATTGCCTAATTTCACAGCTAAGCGCAAATCCAGGTAATAATTCAATTAGTTCGTATTTAGAGTGACAGAATTGTATACAGATTCTGGTATAACCTCGACAGCGAAGTTTATTATGAAATCTGCTATTCCAAAGTATTTTAGTTCGTACCCGCAATGCTATCAGCTCTTATAATTATTTATTATCCAAGTACTTCAAGGAGCATTCAAATGGTGATAATATAATAAAAAATAAATAAAAGCTGTGTACAGCTCATTACAGCGAAAGCTATATAAGGCGATAATTTATCTCAACTAAATAATAGCGTATGTGCATTACAGCAAAAGTTATGAGTCTGAGGTATATTTTGTTGATTAACCTTTTTTAATTTTTTTATTACGTTTTACTAAGGTATAGATAAAATAAATAACTTATTTCAAGAAGTCAGGATGTCATCGATTTGCTTATACTATAAAAATTTTTATACTACGTGTGATATTCTAGATTGTTCTCATAAAATTTGCTCTTTTTATACTCATATAAATTGATAATCTTCGCCGTAAAATTTTGAAATGCCCTATTTATTCATCGTTATAGCGTGAGTGAATGCAATCGAATATAATAAAAAGTTGTATAGGAAAAATGCGAGTACCAATACGATAAGATCGGCCTATTTCCGTAAGGCAAAATAAAATATTATCATATAAATGAACGAATGAGAATACCATTTAAAATAACACAATATTTTTGACTATGAAGAATAGAGCATGACCGCAATCTAAACTTAGTTCTAAACTTCTTCTGCTATTTAGATAAATTAACTATCTACTCAAATACTGGACTTTAATTTTGTTATAAAATTTATTTAATAATTAATAATTTAAAAAAAATTACTTTTAATGAATGCTACTAAGCTCGAAACCAGGTTAAGATTTTTTGGTTTTATATTATGTTTGGTTAATAAGAAAATTTACAATGTAACTATGTTCAAAATTAGAGAAAAAGATACCAAAAACAACTTTCTGATAAAAAGGAATTGCTTTTAAAAATTCTTTAGATGAGAAATAAATAATAACTCCTTGTGTTTTGTCGCGCAGTCCGGTTCCAACTGTTGCTTTTATCCCGACGGCATGTGATGAAACTTACCTGCGTAGCTCAACCATCACTAGACATAAAATTGATTGATTTGTTTTGATTATAATAAAATTGTCGCTACAACTCTACTAGTAGATACAACTCCTATTCTTTATCTATACAAAATATATTTTTTTTTCATTTTAAAGATGTATTTTTTAGATATATTTTAACCAATCGCAAACACTGGATATGACTTTAAAAATTTTCATTTCAATTAAGCTTTTACTTTTGATACATTAATATGTTATTTTATTCACTAGCCAGATTCGAAAACTGTAATTTATGTTATTAAATTAAATTTTTGATAACATATTAAACCCCGATAAATAAACAATAGTAGAGCCAATTTAATTTGACGTCTATAAATTTTATCTTCACAAGGTGGTCCTGCTTAAAAACATCGATTAAAGTGAATTAATCGATACGGACTTGAAACATTTGTCAATCGAACTTGAAACACATGTAAATAATTTATATAAATTACTTGTATCGGTCATTATTATTATAAATATGTAATCGTAATTGAAAAAAGTTTAACAATTAATGTGCAGTTCTAACAAAACGAAATATCATGTTATTCTATGTCGTGGTTACTAGGTTACGTTGTTGAATTTTGTTGAACTGTCAAATGTTGCCTATTAAAATGGCTTTTCAATATTAACCACAGATATTAATACTACATACATATTTTACGCACTCACACACACACATAGAACTTACCCTTCCGTCTGCTTTGCGGATAGCGTCGTGGCCGCGCCAAATGAGCCCAGGACCAGCGTTGCAAACTTCATCTTCAACTTCGAAGTACTGCATGATCGGGTTGTACTCCAGGGGCTCGTCGTTCGTGTGGGTGGTATTGCATCCAATAGTTAAACTCAAAGCTGTGTTCCTCATCCTTGTAAACATTGCTGCTGCATTTGGTATGGTACGAGCTAAAACTGCGAATGGTCCCGAAGGTTCCTTCACTGGTTCGGGGGGCGAGGGTTCAGGCTCGGGCTCCGGATTTAATATTGGTAGCATACTAGACCCCCTTGGTGGTAACGATGGAAACATAATAATCTGTTGCGGCACGATCAATTGGATTTGCGGCTGGGGCGGACTTTCAGGACGTTCCTGATTCTGCGCTTGTGATGCTTGCGCTTGAGCCAATGATTGAGCTTGTGCTGGGCCCGCTGCTTGTGCCTGTGCTGGGCCCGCTGATTTTTCCTGTGCTGGGGCCGCTAATTTTGCCTGTGCTGGGACCGCTAATTTTGCCTGTGCTGGGCCCGCTGCTTGTGCCTGTGCTGGGCCCGCTGCTTTTGCCTGTGCTAGGCCCGCTGCTTTTGCCTGTGCTGGGCCCGCTGCTTGTGCCTGTGCTGGGCCCGCTGCTTTTGCCTGTGCAGGCCCCGCGGCTTTTACCTGTGCTGGGCCCGCTGTCTTTGCCGGTGCTGGGCCTGCTGCTTGAACCTGCGCTTGTCCAGAAGTTGATGGTTGCGGCTCAGCTGACGTCGATGGTTGTGCTGGTGGGGCTGATGTTTGTACTTCCGCTTGAACTATCCCCGGCGCTTGCGCTTGGGCTGATGCCTGTGATTGAGCTTGGGCTGATGCCTGTGCTTGAGCTTGGCCCGATGGTTGGGGCCTCAGTAGCTCCCTTTGAGGAACCACGTGATGATGAGACGCACTCCTCGACCTTTGCGGCTCCATTTGTACTGAATTCCTTCGTATATCACCCAATGATTGTCGCTGCGGTCCACTGTAGGCGTTTACCGGTTCTCTTTGCGGAACTCGAAAGGGTGTATTCGGAACAGAGAGATGTACTCCCTGTGGTATTTGTGGAACTAAACGCCTCGGTGGCTCAAATGGTTTCGGTTGCAATCCGTGTGGATATCTTTGCGGGCCTTGTGGCGTTTCTAATGGTGGCTGCCGCAGTGGCTGCCCCTGTGGTCCCCGTTGTGGCGGACGCCGCGGCACGGGCAACCTGCGAGGCTTCCTCTGATTAGTTTGTGGAAGCTTTCGTGGCTCTCTAGGTTTTCGGGGCTGTGGAGGCTGGGGCTCTCCTTGAAATGTTGGTATTACTAGACCCTGTGGAGTCGTTATGACATCCCAGACCCCTTTCGATGTCCTGCGGAAGGGTTCGTACTGCTGCGGTTCCTGTCTCCTAGGTTGTTGTTGTGGTTGAGGTTTGGGTTGTGGTGGTGGTTGAGGTTGTGGTTGTTGAGGTTGCAGTTGTTTGGGCTGGGGCTGTTGTTGGAGCTGTGGTTGTTGTTTTGGCTGTGGTTGTTGCTTAGGCTGCGGCTGTTGTCTGGCTTGGGCTTGTTGACTGCAGTGAGGTTGTGGGCTCGATTGAGGTTGTTGCCTCTGTTGGGCCTGACTGGAGTGAGCTTGTGGGCTGGATTGTGGTTGTTGCCTCTGTTGGGCCTGTTGACTGGAGTGAGCTTGTGGGCTGGATTGTGGTGGTTGCCTCTGTTGGGCCTGTTGACTGGAGTGAGCTTGTGGGCTGGATTGTGGTGGTTGCCTCTGTTGGGCCTGTTGACTGCAGTGAGCTTGTGGGCTGTATTGTGGTTGTTGCCTCTGTTGGGCTTGTTGGCTTGTTTGGGGCTGTTGCCTCGACGGTTGTTGTTGGATTGGGGGTTGTGATCTAGGTTGTGGTGGTGGGTTAATTTGGGCTTGGGTGCTTATTTGGGTTGGTTGTTGTTGCTGTTGTTGCTGATTGACTTGCAACGCACGTCTTTCACTCGGTGGCTGTGCTGGTGCGAAGATCTTCCGGATCGGTTGGGGCTCCGGCACGGGCTCCTCGTCCTCCTCGATGTGGGAGTATTTGCTACCGGATTTTCCTGACCCGTTTTTCTTTTTGGCTGCAACAAGAAAATTAATTTAAGCTTTACAAGTTACTTCACTTAAAATTTACTTTTAAATGAACTTTTGATTTAATAACTATATTTTATTGTATGATTTATTTAATACATTAGTCCGTTGAATGGAAAATATTTTTTTGTTCCACGTCTTTAACCTTTACTGTGTGTGTGTGTGTAAAAATATGAAAGGGTATTGGAATGTGAAATCAATGTCAATGTCGTTGATGTTGTATGTTTTTTTTTGAGATAGCCTTTAATTTCTTTCTGAGGGAAAATTTAATTTAACATCATAGACTTTATGTCCACTGCGCAACTAATAAAATCTATTACAATATTATAATTTCATATTGGGATATGGACGGATTTAGAGTGGGCTCTATATTCATTAATTTTTAATTAGTGAGTTTTACATTGCTATCAAAAGTGACGTTTTAAAACGAATGAAAAATGTTAGTAGAAAAGACAAATTTATAACATAAGTGATGATTTCAACTACGGCTCGCAATTCGCTACGTGAGAACATGCCACAGGCTACGACGTAGCGGTCTACGTTATTGTTAGGGTTACGAATTATTCGGTCACAGGGGTAAAATTTACGTATATTAGTTTTCGTATACAATATCAGGCCGTTTAATGAGAATGTTAATAAATTGTTGGTTGTTTAAAATACTTTAACAGTAAGTTTTAAATTGTTTATGCTCGATGATTTTGACATTATCATTTTTGATATTATATTGATATTAAATAACTAGTGGTCCGCCCCGGCTTCGCTCGTGGTACATATGAAAAAAAGATGTTGGCCGATTCTCAGACTTACCCGATATGCACAGAAAATTTCATGAGAATCGGTCCACCCGTTTCGGAGGAGTATGCAGACTAACATTGTGACACGAGAATTTTATATATATAAGAAGACAAGTTTATGCATTTTATATTAAATTACAGGTCAAATCAATATTTACCAGGTCGAAAGCTATTGAAAATAATGTATGAATGTATATTTCCGATTTTAGTATTAAAATCTATTTGTCCATGCAATCATACTGAACACATTTAGTTTTGTTTTTTTTTATTTATGAAATTATTATAATTATTTAATAAATGTTTCTTCTTTAAAAAATATATATCGTTATCTGATTATTAGTCAATAAATACACGTTGTATAAGTTTAATTCTGAAAATATAAATTAGGTTCACTGAATTGTAAAGAAATATGACTGAAGGGTAGAGAATTACAAAATAATATAAAGATCACCCACGCAACCATGACACGTACTAAAAACGTTATTTATGTAATCGTAAGTTGGTTTAAATTCTAAAAGCAAAACCGAGAAAAACTCAGCATTTATTACATTTAAATATATTTATTAATCAATACATAGAATAAAAAGTCACTGTCGTTGTCTGTCTGAATTTCGTAAGAGTAAAGTAAGAGTGTTTCTCGAGGATGGTTTTAGTATATAATTTACTAGCTTTGCCCGCTTTGTGGAAAATTTAACAGAGTATATAATAAAACCTTCCTCAAAAACCACATTATCTATTAAAAAAACCGCATTAAAATCCGTTGCGTAGTTTTAAAGATTTAAGCATATAGGGACAGAAAAAGCTACTTTGTTTTATACTATGTAGTGATTAGGTACAAAGCAGGCGAAGCCGGGGCGAGCAGCTAGTGGTAATCTGATGACAACTGATGTGGTCATACATATTCCCAACTAGTCAATTCGCGAACTAATCATAGAACCAGTCATAGGAAGTTGGAGACTAATATAACTAAATACGATTACATACAGTCTATGCGTCGCCAATTGAGCTGGGGAAAATCAAATCAAACACTTGATTTGCGTAAACATTGGTTCTACACAGTTATAATGGTTAAGGACATCTGCAATACAGTAAATGGAATATTTGAGATGCTATAATATAATTTTGATGTTTGGAATTTTTCTGTAGTCGGTGGACTATATTGACTGTACTATGATTCTATATCAATAATACATTTTCTTATCTAGTGTTTACTAAAGGAAAAAATAGAGAAACAAAAATGTGCTGTAATATTGTCACTGTTTTACAAGTATTTCAAGTTCAGTCTCAAAAGTCACATTCGTGAACATAAATGGAATGCATCTGCTCTCATATCCATTACAATTTACAACTTTATAAGACATGGAACACACGCTAATACATGAGCATACACTACTACACACTATAAATCTTGTGAGTTTTTTTAACCGACTTCAAAAAAAGGAGGAGGTTATCAATTCGGCCGCTATATTTTTTATGTATGTACACCGATTACTCTGAGGTTTCTGAACTAAGCACTAAGCACTTAGTATTAAGCCCGTGCAACATCAAACCTATATAGTAAATAGCACAACTAAATAATATGTAGTTATTAATAAAATCAAATCTTTTTTATTTATTAATTTTCCGTTTATGAAGTCGGTTGTTTTTAACGTTGTTATTTTTATGTTAATTCCTTTTATAAGAATACCTTAATAGATAAAATTAATAATTGAATATTTATTTTTTTAATTAATTAATTAATTATTAATATTTTCCTTAATTGACGGGTTAAGAGTAAAAATAATTTAAGTTTAAAAAAATAACAAATGTAGAATAGAAATCTAGAAAGTTCTCAACAGAGTCACAGAGACAATAGTTACCTACTTCGCACTCAATTTTATACCAATTAAGATCAAGCTGCAAGATAAGGCTTCACAGACTGTATACAATACCCCTTTAATCTTGACCTTTCTGACAAATGTAAGTATAAATCCGTTTGCCATTTGCAAATATTCTCACACTAAAGCTACATAGCTTAACAATATGATTGCTCAATATTAGTTCACTGTATAGAGCGTAAATCGAAACCAAAACAAGCAAATAAGAGCTTAGTATTAAGCTGTTGTTTTTGTTTTGATATATCAAATTCAATAGGACAGTTTAGTTCTGGTTGAATACGTATGATGACCGTAATATTATATTATAATATTGTTTTGTATATTATTTTGTTTGGCAAACAAATCTGTATCAACAAATGTGGCGTTTATACGCTGTGTTTTGTCATTAATCTATACTTAATATTATAAAGCTGAAGAGTTTATTTGTTTGTTTGAACGCGCTAATCTCGGGAACTACTGGTCCGATTTGAAAAATTTTTTCGGTGTTAGATAGTTCATTAATTCAGGAAGGCTATAGGCTATATATGAATATATCATCATGCTACGACCAACGGGAGAGGAGTCACGGGGGTGAAACCGCGCGGAGCAGTTAGTAAAATATGATTCGCATTTTAGCTTAAATCTTATATATAAAATTCTCGTGTCACAATGTTAGTCTGCATACTCCTCCGAAACGGGTGGACCGATTCTCATGAAATTTTCTGTGCATATCGGGTAAGTCTGAGAATCGGCCAACATCTATTTTTCATATGTACCACGGGCGAAGCCGGGGCGGACCGCTAGTAATTTCTATAAACGATGTATATATATGATAGTAATATAACTGAGTCATTGTAAAATAATGTGTTAATGATCAGTTGAATAACATTACATTGACACACATTTCTAGTATAAATATTAGAAATAACTTTACTGCAAAAGTGTTCATCCCTTGCATCTACCTACGTGATTAAGAAGTGTCTATCATTTACAATGTTATCGCAACTGCGTGGGTTACTGCAAAATCTTAATAAGCACTATAAATAGCCCATCGGTTCTCTTAAGTTGTATTTATCCGTTTAGTTCCATTGAAATGACATCCACTAATTGATATCTATAAATAATCCTTTAGCTTGTCATTATGAAGCTGGTAGCTTTGCGTAAAACGCATTCTATTCTTGGCTTTAATAAATAAAGATAGCTTATTCACTGGATTATATTTTTAGTAAGTACTGAATTTAGTACTGGATTGGACATTGCTTTAAATGTAGGGAAAATAGTCAATTTCATTTTGTAATATAGACTATTATACGCTATTTTAGTTTAGTATTATAAACTAGCTATCCGCCCGCTTCCCCGCGTTTTCAAAGAAGACCTGCATATTTGCCGTTCCCGTGGGATTTCCGGAATAAAACCTATGTGATAATTTTTTGACTAAATTTCATTGTAATCGGTAAAGAGTAACAAACAAACACACACACACATCCATCCTCACAAACTTTCGCATTTATAACATTATTGGATAGGACTAGTAGGATAGGACCAGTAGGACAGGACTAGTAGGATAGGACTAGTAGGATAGTAGTAGGATTGGATAGGATAAGATAGGATTCCAAGCTAATTTTTGCAAAACCTTTTTTGTTCACAAGATTCCGATTTTTGTTCAAAAGAAAATTTTTTGTCTTCAATCTCCAAAAAATGTCTTACGATTTTTGCAGTCTTTAAAATATCTTGCTACAATTAATTGCGGACTTCGAGAGGTATGTAATGGTTTCACCCCATGCTCTAAAAGGAAATTTTCACATTTATTTAGTGTTATTGCTAATCGTAAATTTGTACACTTAACGTCGGAATTACAAGGAGCAAAGGTATTTCGCGTTGCTATTTTAAAAGTTAATTATTGTAGTGTAAGGTTTCAAACCCACGTTTATTTATTCAATTATACTTCTTCTAAGCACTTTTGTATTGTCTTAACATAGTTTTACCGTTTATCACATTAAGAAAGCAGAGAAGAGCCAGCAAGAAACTCTGGCTCTCTTTTATAATGTTATTAAATCCTGTATTTCAATTATAATATTTATTCACTTATGTATTTTATTAATTAGGTTCTATAATATTTTTTAAAAGGAGCTAAAACATACATACCTACAATATTAATCCAAAAGTTCATCAGAATATTTTGAAAACAACACCTTCCTGTTACGGCCCTAGTACGATAAGTTGTAGTAGTGGGTACAATCCTTAAATGAGCAACAATAAATAATGTGTCATATTTTCGGTGCGTGCTTTAAAAACTTTGTCAAGTTAAAATTCCTTCCTTCTTCCGCAAAGACTCGCACTTTATATAAAACTTTCCCTACAAAATGTTCTTGAGAAATTTGAAACGTCTAAAAACTTTTCATGAAATTGATTGATAAACTTTTTAATTAACTCCGAAATAATTTTTATAATTCCATTGTTCATCTATTTTGTGACCTTGGTTTATTATTCAAGTATTTTATGGACGTACTTTATTTATTTTTATATGAATAACTAGCGGTCCGCCCCGGCTTCGACCGTGGTACATATGAAAAATAGATGTTGGCCGATTCTCAGACTTACCCGATATGCACAGAAAATTTCATGAGAATCGGTCAACCCGTTTCGGAGGAGTATGCAGACTAACATTGTGACACGAGAATTTTATATATAAGAAGATAAGATATTAAAACCTTTCGATATGTGCATTTAAAAGTTTTCTATTTATTTAACTTTTCTACTTAAATTTACTGATAAATAAGCTACTGAATTTCCCAAAAAGAAAATCGATAAAAATATAAAATAATATCTCCATATTATTGAAAATAAATTGAAAATGAATGTCCATATGAGAATTATTTCAAAAAGCATTGGCCCCATAATAAGTAGTGTTTCAAAGAATAACAGTCACTCCTACGCACAAAGGAGATGTCCAAAAAATGACCCAGAATCGACAGGAATGAAATGTGTACCAATGGATTGATAATTAAATATAATATAATGTAGCAAAAGCAGTAATCCTTAAATCGTTATAGTATAGGAGCTAGGAGCAAAATAAAATAAGTAAGAAATTCGTTTAAAAAAAATCAAAAAATAAGTTTACGTCATGTTGTAGCTTAATATGACGTTATAATAATGTTGTATAACTTGTGTTATGCATGATAATTATCATCAACACATTTTAAAAGCAACAGCAACATAATAATGTTCAATCACAACATAACTGACTAAAGATTCCGTTTTTAGTACATAGTTTTTATTTTGGTTCAAGATACTACAATTGCTAGTGTATTATTGGTGCCTAAGGCTGTGGCTAAGGATTGGAATTAAAAAATAATAATAGGTATAGTATAGGAGTTAAAAGACAATAGAACTGAATAAAAAATCGTTTGAAAATTATTATGATGTGGATGAGATTATCGTTGTTATTATAATTTTAATTTTTAATTGATTAATTGCTTTTGCTTGTGCATTCATGTGTAACACAATTTGTTTTAGATTCGAATGTAGTTGTTATTATAGATAGGTACATTATAATATCATTAAAACTTAACAAAATTAGACCTAATTATAAAAATAAATGAATATCAACGATATTCTAATACACAACATAACGAGTTTTTATTATTTTCAAACGATTTTTCACTTTGTTTTTTTGGCTCTTAGCTCCTATACTATACAGATTTTTTTTTTCAATCTTTAGCCATAGAATTACCAACAATACATAAGTACTATAACAATCGTAGTATCTATAAACTAAAAGAACAAAACTACAAAATCGAGAGTTTTTGTTATGTTGTGCTTTAACGTTTTTTGTTTCGTTGCTTGTAAAATATGATATTTATTATATTGTGTAACACAAGTTATAAAACATTGTCATATTAAGCCACAACATAACGGAAACTTATGTATATTATGTTTTTTATGGAATTTCTTAGTTATTTTATGTTGCTCCTAGCTCCTATACTATAACGATTTCAGAGTTGCCCCCTTGGTAATATTATATTATACTTCAATGCCAATCCATTGGTACACGTTTCATTCCTGTCGATTCTGGGTTTTTGGTTCATACATTTTTGGACATGTCCAAAGAATAACTAATCTCCACCACGATTAAACTTACGAGCTGGTACATAAAGCATCTCCACTAAGATCAAACTTAATACCTCGTAGTTGTATTGTTTTTGTAAATATTAAACTTATACAATGAATCAATAAAGTACTAAAAACTAACTAAGATAAAATAAAATAGCAGGAAAATATTGCACCAAATATAATGATGAAATTCACGTATTCGGTCAGCTTGCGATAGAAAATACTCCAGAACGAACACATTATTATATTGGATGGCAGACAGTGAGGAATGCATGAAGCGGCGTCCTTATATTGAAGATATGTTGGAATCCCAAGGACTAAGATCTTTAGTGAATAGATCTATCGGTTCAAAGGTCGCTTTTTCCTATAAAGGTATTTAAAATGGAATCTGGTACAATGATAAAGTACTATAAGATACTAGCTGCTCTGGCAGGCGTTGTTCTGCCCTAGCCCCCTGTTTTATTTCCATAAGAACCTTTGTTGTGATAAAAACGTTAAAAACGCGAATTGGTAGAGCCGTCCTCGAGTTCTACGCAACAGATTAGGCGATTCATTTTTATTATATAGATTCAGGCTCAATTCCAATTGCAGTAAATATTCCAGCCAATTTTTTTCAGCAAATTTGTAGTGAATAAAAATCAATTTTCATTTGCACCCGCTGCAGGAATACGGTTAAGTGGGTTAAGGTCAAAGTCCACCACGCTTGTCAAGTGCGGGTAGATGTCAATGTCACCGAACTTTTGTTCGAAATTCCGATTGCCATACGATTTTTTTACTCAAATGCAGTATGAATTTCATCGTTGTTTATTCTGCTACTTTAGAAATCCGGACGTTTTCCTTTTTGACTTTGACTTTTATAATTGTATCTACTGTAAGAAAAATTCAATTTTTTCTTGGTCTGACAAAATATCACCATTTTTAAGGAAACTTATTATCCGGATCGGAATCGTTCATTAATGATGTCGTATTACGGGGGAAGGGGTCAATGACATGTGGATTTAGGTAACAATAGGTAAGAGGGATCATAAGCTCTGTCCTTGCAATGTAACGTGTTGATCAATCTTTTATGAATGCTCCTGTGTTATGGGACTTATTTTGTATAAGAACGAGCAAGCTTTGTTAGCATTTACATTTTTTAAGACATTATTCCTTTAAATTTCTTATTATTATAAACATAGAGATGTCATAACACATTTTAAATGAATTATATCTCAAATTATCTTCTTATGCCATCAATATTAAAATACATTATCGCATAAAATCCCACTTATTAAAGCATCCCACATATATCGCATAAAAGACCACTATGAAAACCATTTATTACACGTGTTAAAATATGATTTATTTTCGGATATTAACCGCTCCATCTCATCCGCTCTCTTTCTCCCATCTCATGGGAGTTCCCTAATCTTCAATATCAATGACTAGCTGCTCCACGCGGTTTCACCCCCGTGGGTCCATTCCTGTTGGTCTTAGCGTGATGATATAATATAGCCTCCCTCGATAAATGAGCTATCTAACACCTAAATAATTTTTCTAATTGTAGCAGTAGTTCCCGAGATTAGCGCGTTCAAACAAACAAACTCTTCAGCTTTATTATATTACAGTATAAATAAGTGCCCTTATTAGAATGCGTTCTCTAATAAATAATCTTTAACGGGGTAAAACCATCAATACAATTAGCACAGGATATTACGAACCTAATTGACTGCGCTATGAAAAGCCAGCGCTATAACCTTAGTTTAACGAACCATGCTTACTCGAGGTATGTCTTTCAAAAATTTAAAAGAAGACTTCTAACGTAACTGTAATAATTAGGTCAGGAAATGTGTCATACGTAGTTTGTTAATTAAACATTTCATTTTATCTCTATAAAACAGGAATGAGATTCCGTTTGAAAGAGTACCGCTTTAATAAGTTCCTTCAGATAGTAAAGAAAAATTCATTATAGAGTTATACAAATATTCATGTAGGGAATATTTTTTCTGAACGCTATGTACTCCCACGATATACAAATACATACAGTAGGGAAACTTCATACAAAACGTTCGAAATGGCTCACTCATACAAGCAAGTTTGCAAGAATCCTAAGGGTATTTATTATCACAATATAAGAATACCTAGAATAATTATTCACAAATTAAGCTATTCTAAGGAAGTTTGATCAAAACTAAGAACATTAGAAAATCATAGTGTAAATTCAAAAAAATTTATAACTTATGGATGAATATTATCTTAAATCTTCAAATGAATTATATATAATTTTTAATTACATTCATAAAATAAATCACAGAGTGAGTAATGCTATAGTAATATTCGCTAATATTCTAATTAATTATATTAATCCCTTTGCACGTGGGATAGCTTTTAAGTATAAAATAATTATTATTATGCACTCAAATACAGTCAGTAAAACAAGGCACGTACGTGAAAAAAGTTAAAAGCGGTTCTCGAAACATTAAGACGGTTTGTAGAAATCCATACTTTAATATTATAAATGCGAAAGTAACTCTGTCTGTCTGTCTGTTACTCAATCACGCCTTAACTACTGAACCAATTTGCATGAAATTTGGTATAGAGATATTTTGATACCCGAGAAAGGACATAGGCTACTTTTTACCCCGGAACATAGGATAGGTTTTATCCCGGAAATCCCACGGGAACGGGAACTCTATATGCGGGTTTATCTTTGACTGCGCGGACGAAGCCGCGGGTGGAAAGCTAGTATAACTATAAATTTTATTGAATGCATTTGTTCAACTATTTAAGTATAAGGGACATATCACACTGTCCGCCAAGAAGTCCTAGAATATTACAAATATATAAAAGTATACAACTTTCTGTCAATAAGAAGATGCATTAAATGTTTCTTAACTCAGCTATAATTCGTACACGTTTTGATTATCCAAACAACACATTAAAATTTCTGAACGATTTTAGGTTGATGTGAGTCAGTATATTTGTGCAAAAAGTATTTAAGTTCATATACTGTATCTACGTATAACAGTAAGGTTATCTTGATACAACAGTTTCAAATACATAAGAGGATTCAATATAGACGATACGGACGAAGATTATTTAAAATGTCCCTTTAAAAGGTATCATTATAAGTAAGATCCTTGCGTCTCAACGGCTTTTCTGGAAATGTTCAGGTATCTCTAAGAATGTAAGGATAATGGTCCAACTGTAGATGCACATAGAGATATGTACGTACCTGTAATACCTAGGACTATGAATTATTAGTTAGAAACAAAAATAGAAATTAATTTCTTTCTTCCTAAAAAAAATTGTTGAATAAAACGTTTGAGTTTGGGTCTTTGTGGGTCTAAGTAGAATACAAAAAACATGAAGCTCCATACACAGAAGATTTTTATCTAAGTATAAAACAAAAGTGAAGCTCCATAAACACAAGATGCTTGGTAAAATAAAAGGAACAAGATAATAAGATACTTACTAAAGATTTGCAGGAATTGGCACGGGACAGACCATTTGCGTCCTAGACTCAGACTGATCTGACTGGCGCTCTTCCGAATGGACCTGCCAGTGCTCTGAGGCTCTTCTGTAGGAAAAAATGTTGTATTAGTTATCATAATTGCCATGAGGCTTTGTCAGATAGAACGCTACGTAGCGCGTCAGAGCGTTGTCGCTATGCAACACAATGGGGTGTCATAGCGCGGTGTTAGGTTACCGCTCTGACGCGTTAAATTCGCGTTCTATTTGACAAAACCATTGTTATTACGATCACTTATATTTATAAACAGGCAAACATTTGCTATGCTGGCCAAGTGCGGGTGAAACACATGCCGACAAACTGTTGATTCTTGGATATGCCGGTTTATTTGTGATGTTTTCCTTCACCGTTTCGATATTAAATCAATAGATTGAACGTATAATAAAGCTAATATTATCGATATATTTACGGTGGTTACTGTTACATTTTATTGTGATTTAATCATATAAGAAAACAAGACAAAATTGATCAGTGACAGCTGATGTATGTCCTTTGGAACCTCATTTCATATACAAATGCGCAAACAATTAATCTATATTTAATTTTGGTAATTTTAATTATTATTAGTATATGGGCAGTGGACAGATTTAATTCAAACTTTCTAGTTTCTATCAAGGATCGGTGACATTATAATAATTGAACGAGTTTATTTACTAGACGGATCACGTGTATTTCTTAGACCATTCTCCCATTGCGATACGCACAGGCGATTCAAGTATCCTGCAAGTCTCGGAGACTATTCGCCACGGATATCTCACATACATTGTACCGGTAGCGTAGTGTGCGAGCCTACATACAAATGTATGTGAGATACTCCGCGGCGACTAGTCTTCGAGACTTGCAGGATACTTGAATCGCCTGTACTTATCGTAACGGGAGAATGGCCTAAGTTTTTCAAAACTATTTTTATTAAAAGCTTCGAGAATAAGATTCTGTTGAACCTTAGCATCGATCCTTATGTTTGATGTGATTACAAGGGCGGGTCAGTATACATGGGACTTAGGATGCCGTGTTTTCTTTAGGTACGATAAATGGTTTATTTTATTCTGGTTTAAATTCAAAGGGACTGATTTGGTTCCATGATGCATTTAAGCGTAAAACAGGCTGTATGTTGTCTGAATATTTATGTAAGAGGTTATTATGATGGTTAGTATAAATTAGATAGTATGTATTGTTAGATTTTAATGAGTTTAGATTTTTAAAGTAAATTGCATTAGTTTATAAACGATAACGATTTTATTACTGGTTTCGATACATGGTCGTCAGGTAGTTTTTATCTACAGTATATTTGTACTGTTGCTGTATACAGTTCCGTAAGCTTTTGTGGTTTATGGACTAGATGCAAGTATATTTAAAATATCAGTTAAATATATAAATTCAACAATAATCAGTAAAATAATAATAAGTACTGTTAATCTATTTAGTTTTTTCTCTATTATTTCTTAATGCCTCAGCCCCCGGAATCACAGACACAATAGAAAATCTATTGTGTCGTGGCCCGATCGGGCCGCTCGTAAAGATACGTTTTCAACATAACTTTTATCGTTTATTTTGTCACAAATTTATTACTTTTAAATTATTCTGTAAAGCATTTCTATTATATTAATTCATTATTTATTCCGTTGAAATAGATTTGATAGTATTCACAATTTTAATTAAAATACAAAAACTTTCTATTACTTAATGTTCGGAATATTTTTCATAAACACAAAAGGATTTAGGAAGATAGAAGAGTGATAAAATACGAGCATCGATGTTGTGTAAATACCTAACTTTTTAGTAATCTTTGTTTGTAGAAACAGTAGAGTAAATTATATTTTAATTTAAGGAGTATTCTAGTAACGATACAAAAATAATGTAAAAGATGTTAGAAACTAAATACGTGGGAATTTTACATAGACCAAAAAAATGTTGTGTGGTTTTATGAAACCACGGTAAAAGTGAAACTGTTCGAACGATTCCGAACACTGCTTTGTGTAGCGCATGTCGCGTGCCGAGTAGGTATACCTACTCGGCAGCCGCGATACACGCGACATGCGCTACACAGACCAAAAAGTTTGAGACGATGTTATAAAAGTTTCACTTTAATAAATAAATCTAAGGCTATTTTACTGTTTATTTGAAACAAAAATCTTTAGGAAATTTGGGGATTATAACATTATTTTACGAATATACGCCGTATCATTTAATTTTGTTTTACTTTCACAATAATATGCTTAAATATTATATAAGTACCTTAACAATACATATTTGTCTTTACTGAAATAAGCTTTTACGGTCCGTGTCACTTATCACAATATTTTGCGTATGGAACATTTTCCATATTATTTGGAATATATTTTAACGTGCTTTGTTTCGAATACAATTCAAAATTATTATAGTAAATAATAACATCTGTGAATATTTAATTACTAGCTTACTGCCCGCGGCTTCGCCCGCTTTTACTTCATCATCATCATCATCATCATTTCCAGCCTTTCAGGACGTCCACTGCAGGACATAGGCCTTCCCCAAAGATTTCCAAAACGACCGATCACCAGCGGCCTGAATCCGCTTTTACTTAAACCTAATAAATTATATACTAAAACCTTCCTCTTAAATCACTCTATCTATTAAAAAAAACCGCATCAAAATCCGTTGCGTAGTTTTAAAGATTTAAGCATACAAAGGGACATAGAGAAATAGGGACAGAGAAAGCGACTTTGTTTTATACTGTGAAGTGATATTATTTAATAGTATTGTTTATATGTTACTAGCTTCCCGGCCGCGGCTTCACCCGCTTTGTCTAAAACCTAATAAATTATATACTAAAACCTTCTTCTTGAATCACTCTATCTATTAAAAAAAACCGCATCAAAATCCGTTGCGTAGTTTTAAAGATTTAAGCATACAAAGGGACATAGGGACAGAGAAAGCGACTTTGTTTTATACTATGTAGTGATGATAGTATTTACTAATAATATAGTAAGAAATAGAACTATGAAACATTAGCTCTACCTATTTTAATCGTTTTATTGTATTTCTTTTTTTATATTTAAACTCTCTATAGAGCATTTCAGATTCTATCATTTTTTAGAGTTATATTATCATGTGTTATATTTTTTGCTTGGGACGATTAAAGCTGGAAAAATTACCAAGATGCGTCTTTTCCCAATTACGTAGGATTTTTTTTGTATCCCGCATCGACCCGGGCGAAAGAAATGTTCTATTATACCTCTCAACTAATAAAATATGTCCCAATTCAACTTACATACCGAGCTTTATTCTTGTTTCACATGAAAGCTTAGCAAATTCTAACCTATGATATATAAAAAAGCTAGATACGTTACCCGCTCTCTATTTTGGCAAGAAAAAACTCAGCTAAGTGCCCGAGTTTCACTTAGTCACGCACCATTCAGCGTCGTGGCTGGACGTTCTTTTTATATTTTAATCGGCAGTTGTTATTACGAGGTACATGAGTGAGACATGTATTATGTCTCGTGCGTGAGAGTGAAAGAGAGAACAACTGTATTGGTGATAATGCGTTAGTTAGTAGGTATGTATTAAATTACGCTGTTTTTTAGTGCAATGATGTTGGCGTATGCCGCGTCTACTATATTTCAATTGTCAATTGTACTGCAGTAAGCAGTTAGATTAAATTGTTAATTTGGCAGTTCACAAGTTCCTCGTTCGGTGCTGTGTATCGAGTTCAAAACTTGGGTTACCGTGCTTTTCCACCAAAAATGAGCGAGGAATATCTTTGTAAATTTATACTAATATACTAAAGCAGAAGAGTTTGTTTGTTTGAACGCGCCAATCTCAGGCTCTACTGATCCGATTTTAAAAATTCTTTCGGTGTTAGATAGCCCATATATCAAGGAAGGCTAAATTCTATATATCATCATGCTAAGACCAACAAGAGCGGAGCCACGCGAGTGAAACCGCGGAGCGCAGCTAGCAACTAATAATATCGCTTTAAACGCTAAACACTTCAAACAAAACTTCAAACTAAATGAAGCTATAATGATTATTAGACCGGACTCTCAGTGGAGTTAATTAAAAAAAATTGAATCGTAAATAATGGACTATTGTTAATTATTTAAAATAATAATTTAAAAAATA
Organism: Colias eurytheme; assembly: GCA_907164685.1. NCBI lineage: Eukaryota > Metazoa > Arthropoda > Insecta > Lepidoptera > Pieridae > Colias > Colias eurytheme. The sequence continues at coordinate 158,708 of CAJQZN010043352.1, read as the reverse complement.
TATTCATGAGTTTTCAATCTATAGTGGTTTAAAGTTAACTCAAAAATGGAGTATTTTCGTAAATTTTCAAAAAAATCTTAGAGAAAGTGTAAGAAATGTTATAGTTTGCTATATATTCGTGATCTACTCAATAAGCTCTTTCATTTGATGCCCCACACGGCATGTTTTGGAAATTTTTATTTTTTTTTGTATGCCATATTTAATTACCGGGGTGGGGGGAGGGGGACCACAAAACTGGTTGGCAACATCTGTCTATAGGATGTCTGGGATCTATGCAATATATAATATCAGAAGTCAGATTTAGGTCCGCTATTTTTGCAAACGAACATCTCCTGGGAACCTGCTGCTATATGTTGGGTTTTTACAAACAAATTCCTCGCTACACATCTTCGCACATTTTTTGTAGAAAAACACCCTAAATAGTCATATACATTTTAAGTAAAATAAGTAATAACCATAATATGATGATTTTTATCATTCATTTGATCAGTTTTATTTATCTATACTAATATTATAAAGAGGATGTATGTATGTATGGTTTTCACGCATAAACTAATGGACCGATTTCAAAAATTCTTTCACCATTAGAAAGCTGCAAATTCACTGAGCAACATAGGCTAGGTTTTATTCCGGAAATCCCACGGGAGCGGGAACTATGCGGGATTTTCTTTGAAAGCGCGGGCGAGGCCGCAGTCGGAAAGCTAGTTGATAATAAGTTGGAAAGACTAGATTCCTTTTAACGAGACTTTGGTAAGTTAAAGAGTCTTTTTTGGTCATAATATTATATTTTAAAACATTTAATTAGGAAAGAGTCAAAGAGATTTCAAAAGTATGTGGCATTAACTAAAATTTTAATACAGCATTTAAACTCATTGTATAAATAAGAAAAATTTAATTCAAATATCGTTTACTAAGACCTTGTTGCGCGGGTTTTAATCTTTTTGGATGTTAAAAAATTAAAATACAATTAGTTTATTTCATGTTTTTACTGAGGTCCAATATAACCTTTTGAAATTTGTAAAGATACGGACGGCGATGTTAATTTTTTCAAACGCTGAATAAATACATTTTTATTAGGTAAACACTGACATGTTTTATTTCATAATGTAAATTAAGTATGTTAAAAAAATATCGTGTTTTCAATCGTCACCTTGTCTAAATTAATGAAAAATTTTACATACAAAGTAATCGATTCAAAAAAAATATATTCTTCACAAAATTATCTATAGGTATTTTATTTAATAATCAATATATAAAACAATTCCCCCTTCCCTCGGCGATCGCAGAGACGTACGGACGTGTGTACTACTTTTCAATTCTGAATTTAATTAAAACAATTCCACGGTAAATAATAAGGAAGCATAAGTTCGAACAACTTACAATATAATCTCCTCGCTACGTGTTCCCATGGTACCGCAGTTATCCAGTGAGTACTATCATCATTACATCCCGCTAACACTCGAAGCATTTACTCACCACTCAAGTTGCAAACAACACGTGTGCCAGTGAAGCTTTGACAACTGCCTGTACGCAACGCGAGCGAAAGAGAAGTACTGATCGAAGAATTTCTTTCCTACCTTCTGATTTATTTGTTTTTTTTTTTTTTTCTCACGTTCTACATTGAATCGGCTATAACGACAAAACAATTTTATCATATCATGTATCATTCACCTCCACATGCAAATAAAACGCTTTCGGCGCCACAATTAAATTTGAATTCAGAGGAAGGCGCCTTTGACTCGAATATTACGCTAAGATGCGAAAAAAGGAGACGATTATCAGGCGATGAAAAGAACGAGTTTGCAATATTCAAGTCAGAAATGCATGACATGCTCCTTGAAATGTTCAACAAATTGTCAAATAATCAAAATTGTCGCCTGGATAAGCTGGAAAAAACTATTTCCGAACTAGATAAAAACATAATATCGGTTAAAAATACTAATAAGGACATCGAGGTGTCCATAAACTTTTTATCTGATAAAATAGAAGACTTACATGATCAAATAAAGGTGATAAAAAATGAATCAAAGAATATAGATATTAGACTAAATACCATAGAAGATAGGATGAACAATCTGGAGCGAGGCAACCGAAAAACAAGCATAGAAATAAGGAAGTTGCCTAAAAAGGTAAATGAAAGAAAGAACGACTTATTTTTAAACGCAGAACACTTACTCAACAGCCTTTCATTACAATCTCTGTATTCAAACATACGCGATGTCTTTCGCCTTCCAAGCCGGAAAGAAGCCCATGACTCACCTGTAATTGTGGAGTTTACTGATACCCAGTCCAAGGACAAAGTGTTGGATGCTATCAAGAAATTCAATAAGAAGACGGGAAGTCCTAAAATTAATACCAATCATTTCGGCTTCGAGGGGCAGCCTTCTCCAGCCTTTGTATCGGACTATTTGACCCCAGTAGACAGACGCATGTTCTACTGTGCAAGGGAATTCGCAAAATCTGAATCATACGCTTTTTGTTGGATGTCAAATGGAAGAATCTATCTACGCCAAAAAGAAGGATCACCGCATATACTAATAAAAAATGAAGACCAACTCAGACAAATCAAAAGAGATATATGACTAGTGTTTGTTCTCATTGTTGCTAACAATTCTTTCACATTTTCATTGTTTATGTTACACCATGTCAATAAAATAGTTATAATTTATTTAATAAAAGCCAACTCCTATCACCCCAACTCACACAAAACACAAATTAAACGCATACAGAAATTATACAATACTATTACTACACACCACAACTTTATTAATTACACACAATTTCAATTTATTACGTTTACTAGAGGTTGCTATTTAAATTTCTTGCGCCTACAAATTATCATTTATCAAATACGTACAAACACATATATTTCTCCAAGAACGTGCCAGGCGTTTAAAATTCTAATTTTTTCATTCTTCCACGAATTATATCAAACGTTTATTCTTAATAAAACTTACGTGTTTTCATTTACTTTAGAGTCATTTATCTTATATTATTTTTACATTCAATGTCTTAGTTAACAATATTAATTCGGATCTGGATAATTATATAAAACCAACATGTGTAAATGTCGATACATACTCAGAATGCCGTTATGTGCTCAAATGGCATACCAAGCGAGGCTTCACCATACTAACAGCTAATATACGAAGTATAAACTGTAACTTCGACCAATTAATAGCTCACATTAGCGCTATGGATATGCAACTGGACGTCATCGTGCTCACCGAGTGCTGGACGAATGCTGACAGTACGCCACCGACAATTGACCAGTACGATATGTTCTACTCACAACACAGCTTAAACCAAAACGACGGCATTGTGGCCTATGTAAGGAGAGGTTTGAATACTATGTGCCATGAACCGCACATGGTAGAAGGCAACTGCCTCGTATTAACTATTAATGGTACCTGCAGCATCGTTTGTTCCTATAGACCGCCCAGCTTTTCCAACGCCTCACCTTACCTTCATTCATTAGACACAATACTACAAAATATTAAATCTAAAGAAATCATACTCACCGGGGATATGAACCTTGACACAATTAACGAACTTAAAAGTAACCACACAAACGACTATCTGAATATTATTGCAATGCACGGTTTAATTGAAGGAATCAACTTACCAACTCGTAAAAATGCCTGTTTAGACCACTTTATGATAAAAACCTCAAAACCTTTTCAAACTGTTGTATTGCCTGAATTGACTGATCACAAGCCCATAGTTCTCTTTATTGAAGAAACAAAAATATCCAACCAAATCCAGACTAACAGTAAGTGCAACATTGACATGAAAATACTCGGTGATAAACTAAATGAAAAGCCTTGGTTGAAATTTAACTTTTATGATATGACGGATGTAAACTTAGCAACAAATATACTTTTAAATTGTATTAAAGATTCTATAGTTGCAAGCTCTAGAAATAAAACAATACCTAAAAATAAACGAATTCTGAAACCCTGGATCACACCTGCAATATTGAGATCTATTAGAAAAAGAGACGCAATGCATAAAAAACTTAAAAAACAACCGAAGAATGAAATTATGCATTTGAATTATTTACGCTATAGGAATATGTGCAACAGAATCATTAAGACACAAAAAAATCAATATTATAGAAATCAGTTACTTTCTAATAATCGGAATATCAAAAACACTTGGAATACGATAAAAGAAATTTGCAATATGAACAAAAAAACGGCAACTTCTAATAATTTATTATGTAACAATACAAATGCGGTTGAGTCTCTTGATATTGTTAACAAGTTCTTCACTGGGGTAGGGCAGGATTTAGCAAACAAAATTTTAAATTCTATTGATAAAACAGAGGACGAACTTTCCAGAAACGCGACAAGTAAGGACGGGCCGCTCCACTCCATGGCTTTAATACCAACAGACTCATATGAAGTTAATAAGATCATTCACTCAATGAAAAAGAATAGTTCGCCGGGGTGGGACGGTTTGACTTCTCATATACTACAAAAGTTCTCTCAAATTCTAGTTGACCCAATAACCTTTTTATGCAATCTTAGTATGAGTTCTGGAATTTTTCCTTCGTCTTTAAAAAAATCAGTAATAGTACCAATTTTCAAGTCGGGTACTGCTACAGAACCTTCCAATTACCGACCGATCTCCTTACTACCCAGTATTTCTAAAATTTTAGAAAAAGTTGTTACCAAAAGACTGATCGACTTCCTAAATGTAAATAATATAATTTCACGACACCAGTTTGGTTTCCGTTCTGGAGTCTCAACTGAGGATGCGACGCTAAGACTTACCGAACTTATAACTACATATCTGGATCGTGGTGAGAAGTGCCTGGGAATATTTTTAGATCTCCAAAAGGCGTTTGATACCGTGTCGTCTAGAATCCTCATTGCTAAATTGCAAAATATTGGAATCAGAGGAGTGGTCTTGAATTGGTTCCAGGACTATCTTACTGACAGATCACAGCGTGTTAAAGTAGATGGCCAGTTTAGCAACGAGGCAACTAGCTCTCGGTACGGTATCCCTCAAGGAAGTACGATCGCGCCAATCTTATTTTTGATCTACATTAACCCACTGTGCATGATGCAGATACCCAACGCTGACATTACTATGTTCGCCGACGACACTGTCATCCTATTCCACCACAGAAACTGGCGTGACGTCAAAATAGCTACAGAGGCAGGATTGGCGGCGACATCTAGATGGCTTGAGGACAACCTTCTATCGCTCAACATAAGAAAATCAAATCTTATCTGTTTCGCAAAAACAAAAACTGGATTGCCTACTAGTGATTTTAATATTAAATTACATACCTATCCGTGTAACAGACATCATCACTATACCAGTAGTTGTGCTTGTATAAACTTAACGCGTGTAGAGCACTGTAAATATCTAGGCATTCAAATAGACCATAACCTAAGATGGATACCGCAAGCGAATTACCTAGCGACTAAAATGCGGCGCCTGGTGTATATTTTTAAGTCACTTAATGCTGTTGCCAACAAGAACATCTTGATTCTGGCCTACAAAGCGTTGTGCGAAAGTTTGCTTCGCTACTGCATATGCACTTGGGGTGGTATGGCAAAAACGCATTTAATACAAGTGGAACGAGCACAACGTTGCCTTATTAAAGTTGCCTTGAAACTTCCATTTAGATGTCCTACCACTGCAGTTCTCAAAGAAGCACAGGTGCTTAGTGTCCGCAAATTATATTTCTTAAATATTCTCCAGAGATACCATATTAATACTGTACCTACGCTTCAAGTAGCGAATAAACGGATAGATCGATGCCCTGTACCTGCTATTAAAAGTAAATTTGCTAACAAATCATACAGAGTACTAGCTCCTCGTATATACAACAAATTGAACAATAAAATTAATGTAAAAAAGCTAAATAGGAACACCTTTAAGAAAACAGTTTTATCATGGCTAGACGAATATGATTACGATGGCTTAGAGAATCTCCTTATCTCACAAGTTAAATAAATTATTCTTAATGTAACTCACCGCAATTATACCTACTACACAACACGTTCACTCGTTACTCAAATAAATAAAACACACACACACATTCACACACATCCACCCACACTCACACACATACATACACATACACACACGCAAACACACACACAAACACACACAGCACACATTCACAGAGTTGGCTATTCTCCCTTTTATTTTTATTTTTATTTTAAATTTTGCCTTTGTATAAATTTTCTTTACCTTTAACAAGACCAAGATGTATCAAGGGAAGGGACTGGCTCTCTTAACACAGGCTATGCCTAGCAAGAGAACCAGAGCCTCATATTCAATTTTGTATAATCTAAAGGTGAAATAAAGATTTATTTATTTATTTATTTATTTAATGATTGATAAAAAGTTTTGAATTCTCTTTGATTTATCACTCGCACGGCAAAACTAGTGAAGCCATTTTCGATTTGACGGAACCTTACAGCCCATTGCAGATACGCTCCTTTGTACAAGATGAAACAATCTCCCGTGAAACAAGTATTTCAGCGTTGAAATGTTCGGAATGATATAGAAATTAAACCCAATTGTTCAAAGGCTACTTTCGGGTTGACTTGTTAAAATATGCATGTGTCCTAAATTTCAACAAAAGTTTTCTACAGTTTTTAAAGTAAATTATAAAAAGTTCTAATATAACAATTTTCGTGAACAAAAGGTAAAAAGTACTTAGTGGTCTATAGAGCTATACAAAATTTGTCTACATGTTTAACCTACTTGCACGAGAGGACAAGCTCATAGCCATAATTCCATACAATTCTGCCTTTCAGGCTAAATAGAGCCATTTCTGACACTGTCCACGTCAAATTGCCACATTTTACATGAGGCGTGGTATCACTTTCATTTGATCATGCTCAAAATCGCACGAAGTAAGAAATCAGGTCAACTTGTCAAGCTCAAAATAGTACGAAGCCAGGATACTAAGGTATCAACTCAAAGCCACATGACGCAAAATACCTATTTCCACTTTTATTCCACCCCTCGTGGTTTGGGATATCTTTTTAGTCAAATTTGCCTTTCATTGCGTCGGCAATCAATCTTGCATATCTATATTATTCCATTACCGAGTAAAACGACAAACGCGGATTGCCCCGGCTAGGCAAGCACAAGCTGGGAAAATTTTCCGTCCGTTTGAGACACATAAATATGTCTAGTTTGGTTTTATTGATGACGTGGAGCGTGTGAATACCGGCGCTAACGGCTTTGCCCTAATTTAGTGGGACGGAGTTGAGACTTAGAAGCATGTCAAAGCTCATCTTCGTACTTTACTCTCTGTATTGTTCTTCTGATATAACTGTAGTATAGCTGCATATATGGTTCAAATGACTTGCTAATGTTGATCATACTTAAGGCTTGATAGATTAGTCTGAATAAAACGATGGAGCTAATCATATTTTGTCGCTCACACTATCCTACTTTCCTGGCCTATATACATGGTCATTTTTGTAAAATTAAAAGTGATATTTTAGCTTTTTGAAGTAAAAGTTATTTAGACGCGTTGAACGCCACGTCATGGAGAAAGGCGACGATTTTGATATCTTTGAATCTTGCCAAAGCGGTTTCACTTCTGACGCTCGGAACACACTCTTCACATCTTTTTTAATATTTCAATGCAACAATGTTTTTTTTTAATTAATTTCACGCGTAGATTTTTTAATTTATCATCTTGATTAACACCTATTTTTTCGGGTCAATGAGAAGGATAATAGCAACCTGTGGATACTGTTACGACATTGATGTCTAAAATTTACGGGAACAAATGTCGCAATTTACACTAATTATAAGATTACAAGCTGTGCCCCGCGTTGTTACCTACATTGCTCCGCTCCTTTTGGTCTTAGCGTGATAATAGCCTATCCATATATTGTACTATAAATGCGAAAGTAACTCTGTCTGTTTGTCTGTTACTCAATCATGCCTAAACTACTGAACGAATTTTCATGAAATTTGGTATGGAGATATTTTGATACCCGAGAAAGGACATAGGCTACTTTTTATCCCGGGAAAATGACGCAATCCCGGAAATCCCACGGGAACGGGAACTATGCGGGTTTTTCTTTGACTGCGCGGGCGAAGCCGCGGGCGGAATCCTAGTATAAATATATATCTATATATATATATATACTAAGATTTCCGGGATAAAACCTATCCTATGTCCTCGGTCTATCTTTCGTCTATGTCTATCTATCGTCCTCCTCCTTCTCGGGTATCAAAATATCTCCATACCAAATTTCATGCAAAGATATACTTATCTAGCTTTCCTCGATAAACGGGCTATCTCTCTATCGAAAGAATTTTTCAAATCGGACTAGTAGTTCCTGGAATTAGCGCGTTCAAACAAACAAAAAAACTCTTCAGCTTTGTAACATAAGTACCTATAGATTAGCTATGGTTTAGTGATAAGACAATTAAGGAGGTTTTCATTAATTTTCCACTTATTATGATAATATGAGCGGACATAAAACTAAAAATCCTTTTAGCCGTCCTTGAGATATAAGTGATGTGACATGACTTCCTTTTACCTAAAAAAAATGAAGTACTATATAAAAAGAGGAATCAACCTTTTCTTTATTACGTAAAACAATTGTTTAAGAAAGAATATTATGTTCGAATGTTACATATTATTATTTATTTTAGATGAACTTTTGAATTCAAATCAATTTCACAATACCTACACATGTAACAAAGAATACTTAAGTAGTTTCTATCAATAATTGTCCTCTTACAAGCTTTGTCTTTATATTATGAATCAAAGTAAGAATAAAGATGAAAACATTTATAGATGATAATTAAAAACATTTCGTACCGAGTTCCAAGAATATGATGTTTTTAAAATTAATTTCTTTTATACACCGAATTTTAATCTGTGACGCTTTAATTATTACACTGAAAAGCGGATTATAGCCAAAAAAGGTTTGATAAAGTGAATATCATGAAATAATATAATAATAATCATAGAAAAAGGTTTGACATAATTTGAACCCGCGTCTTTTTTTACCGTAGCGACGCCATATACCATTAGACCCCTCATTCACTATAAAAATAGGATTTGCTTTCTACTTATCTTATTAAATTCGTATTAAATTATATAAATAATGTTTTATTATTATTCATATAAGATATATTATTGAGGATTTTCAAGAAAACCAATTTGTTTCTCTGTAAATTCAAAGTTTTTATTTTAGAAAGTTATACAATAGTTAATTTACAAGTTTGTTACTACAACAACTTAAAATATTATGTAATCTCACCTGTAAATTCAAAGAAACGACATTTATTGTCCACATATAATAAATCCCCAATTATATCCATTCTATCTTTAAGTTTTATTATAAATTGCGTTGCACAACAGCACACAATTATATTACTATACTCTATGATCGTATCTCCATTTTTTCTTACCGCTACGTCAATCCGTGTCACATATAATATGAACCACAGATAATTTGAATATTGATGAAACTTTATTTCATTGAAAACCGCTGTTTGAAACTCAACCTCACACTAACGACTAACCAGCTTTGTATAAACAACTAATACAAAACAAATTCGCATCTATACTAATATTATAAAGCTGAAGTCTGTTTGTTTATTTGTACGCGCTAATCTCAGAACGATTGGTCCGATTTGAAAAGTTCTTTTGGTGTTAGATAGCCCATTTATCGAGGAAGGTTATAGGCTATAGGTAATAATATCATCACGCGGGGCACAGCTAATCCATACTAATATTATAAATGCGAAAGTAACTCTGTCTGTCTGTCTGTTACTCAATCCCGCCTAAACTACTGAACCAATTTGCATGAAATTTGGTATGGAGATATTTTGATACCCGAGAAAGGACATAGGCTACCTTTTATTGCGAAATAATATGTACCACGGGCGAAGCCGGGGCGGACCACTAGTGTCATATAAAAAACAAACAACAATATATATTTCATCGCGATATGTAGAGAACTTTATAAGGGAAAAGTTAAACTTTTTCAAATAAAAGATTCTTGTATTAATAAAAGGATATAAAAAATAAATGCTCAGAATAACAGCCATTTTGACATGAACATTGAACGTGTCGCTTCACACCTGGGAAATTCCTAATATAAAGGGAGTGCACACTTGAGCGTTTTGTTTAAAATTATCTTCTCTTATATATAAAAATGAATCGCAAAATGTGTTGGTAAGCGCATAACTCGAGAACGGCTGAACCGATTTCGATAATTCTTTTTTTATTATATTCCTTGAAGTACGAGGATGGTTTTTATGTAGAGAAAACGTAAATATGTACCACGGGCGAAGCCGGGGCGGACCGCTAGTTAAATATAATATTGTGTATAGTAATTTAAATCTATAAAAATATTAAACCGTCTCTATTTGTATAAAATTCTCAATGTTAGTTACCATATTGCTCCGAAGCGGCTGGACTAATTCTCATGAAATTTTGTGTACCCATTGGGTAGATTTGAGAATCGGCCAACAATTATTGTTCATACCTCTAAGTGATACGAGTACGGCAGAACAACGTTTGCCGAGACAGCTAGTAAATACATGTAGTAGTCTATATATTAAATACTAGCTTTCCGCCTGCGGCTTCGCCCGCGTTTTCAAAGAAAAACCCGCATAGTTCCCGTTCCCGTGGGATTTCCGGGATAAAACCTAGCCTATGTTACTCGTGGATAATGTAGCTTTCGAATGGTGAAAGAATTTTTAAAATCGGTCCAGTAGTTTATGAGCTTATTCATTACAATCAAACAAACAAACAAACAAAGTTTTCCTCTTTATAATATTAGTGTAGACATAGGAATTTGTTTTCATATTGCCTACCGGTCATATTTAGTTAGGAACGTAATACCTTCATTTGAATACAAACAGACACATAAAACAACCGCATCACAGTTTAAAAAGTAAAGCAGAACAGCAATACTCTTTTATTCATGTATATTTTTTATAAATTGTATAATTCTTTATTGAAGTGAAAACTTCTTTAGCGGCGTTGAGCACTTTTTCTGTAATGGGTATAAAATCTTAAACTCGCGTCAGGACACGTGACCTGATCGAAAAAGCGTAAAACGGATACCATTCCAAAATATCAAACATGCACAACGTTAATAATCCAGTTTTCACTTCTGACGGCACTCCCGGAGTGCAACCCGTCTTTTTTAAATTTGTCAAATGTAAGTTTAAAATATCTCTCTCATAAAAGAGGATGAATAGAGGAGATACGATCATAGATTCAAGAAATCTTTCAAGCTAACGATGAACTTTGATTAGTTTTTCTTCCTATGATATAAGTGTCTTGAAAGAATACGATGATAGTAAAGTCGCTGTCGCTATCTGTCCGTCTGTAAGTATGCCTACATCTTTGAAACTACGTACTGGATGTTGAAATGTTTTTTTTTATTGATAGAGTAGTTCTGGAGAATGGTTATAGTACATAATTTGTTATGTTTTCCACAAAGCAGGTAAGGCCGCACGCAGAACACTAGTCATATATATACAGTAAGTAAAAATGTATCATATAAAATATTTAATACAGAAAATAATCAAATTATTAAAAATCAGATAAATTTAAGTTTATTTTCAATATTTATAAATCAAAAGCTAATACAATCCGTTGATAATAAAAATCCATCAACACCAACTTTAATTTGAATGGCATTATCAATATTTGTGTAAGTATACAAAAACTTGAAAACTCAGGAGAGAAAACCAATCGCTTCTTTTATAACATTTTTATTTTCAATCGTAATAAACTTTTATTCTTATTACCTACTAGCTTACCGCCCGCGGCTTCGCCCGCTTGGTCTAAAACCTAATAAATTACATACTAAAACCTTCCTCTTGAATCACTCTATCTATTAAAAAAACCACATCAAAATCCGTTGCGTAGTTTTAAAGATTTAAGCATACTTAGGGACAGAGTAAGCGACTTTGTTTTATACTATGTACTTATTAGTACATATAATTATAAGCCTAAGGCTCAACTATAGTAAACTTGATAACCACGCTTCAATGAGCACACGGCTTTATCTTTTGAATTATGAACACTTGAAAATTTTGTATATTCCCAAACAAAAGCTTTCGGTTGAATTTGGCTCCGATACTATCGACAATCCATTTTATTCCAGTGGGATTTCTTCTCAGTTTTCCGATAACGAAATGATGCTCACAAAATCGGAGTTAATTCATTTATCGCCTAAAAACCACAATATACCTATTTATCTATGCAAAAGCTGTTAGTTTTCAATATTTATGTGAATCTTTTGATTCTTTGAACAAAATCAAATATAACTATCGAATATTTTATTTAGTTTTCCTTGTTTGTATTGCCTTGCTTTTGCTCACCCACTTTTTGTTTTATTTCCTATAGTTTAACGGTTGCCTGGTTGAGATCGCTACCTAGCGATAAGGCCTCCTTTTGCTTATTTAAAATGTATTTTATGCTTTTAAATTTGTATTTAATAGTATACTAGCTTTCCACCCGCAGCTTCGCCCGCGCAGTCAAAGAAAAACCCGCATAGTTCCCGTTCCCGTGAGATTTCCGGGATATAACCTATCCTATTTCCCGGGATAAAAAGTAGCCTATGTCCTTTCTCGGGTATCAAAATATCTCTATAGATCTCCAAATAAATAAATAAATAAATATACCAAATTTCATGCAAATTGGTTCAGTAGTTAAGGCGTGATTGAGTAACAGACAGACAGACAGAGTTACTTTCGCATTTATAATATTATAGTATGGACTAGCGGTCCGTCCCGGCTTCGCCCATGGTACATATTTCGCAATAAAAGGTAGCCTATGTTCTTTCTCAGGGTCTGATACCAAATTTCATCAAAATCGGTTGAGAGGTTTAATCGGGAAAACGTAACAGACAGACAGTCAGACAGAGTTACTTTCGCATTTATAATATTAGTAGGGATAAAGGTTCATTCATTAATTCAAAATCAAATATAATTCTTGTAAAACAATAAGATAAACGTAGAGGCTCTTAACAGAACTACAATCTATTATTATTTCTTAATGTAAATAAAGAAAGCCATAATACAACCGATCGTTCAGTGACTTTATTTATTTAATAAACAACGAAACCGAAGCTATAAAAACATACTTCAATAAAAAAACAATGTGTATTTATCTGATGAACGTTCGACATTGATATTTCCGAGATAAACTTTATGTAATACTAGCTTTCCACCCGCAGCTTCGCCCGCGCAGTCAAAGAAAAACCCGCATAGTTCCCGTTCCCGTGAGATTTCCAGGATAAAACCTAGCCTATGTCCTTTCTCGGGTATCAAAATATCTCTATACCAAATTTCATGCAAATTGGTTCAGTAGTTAAGGCGTGATTGAGTAACAGACAGACAGCCAGAGTTACTTTCGCATTTATAATATTAGTATGGATGTTGATATCCGAAATATGGATACGGTACAAAAAAAAATTAAATTTATTCGGTGCAGTTATTAAAAAGTTACTTGTTAAAAGTAGTGATAATAAATGTAAAAAATATGACGATTCAAAAGTGCTTCTAGAAGTGTAATCGGTTAAATAAATGTTTGAGTTTGAGTTTGGGTTCGAACAATGCAACAGGTACTTGTTGCCGACGGCACCTTACCCTAAAAGTTTATCTGTATCATATTGAATTAATAATTAATTATTAAACATACAATAACAATTTCCGATTGCGTTAATTATAATATTTTGTACTAAAATAGTGTTATTGTTACAAACGGTGAAGAAAAACATCGTGAGGAAACCGACATGTCGAAGAATCAAAAGTTCGACGACATGTGACATCTGCCCGCCCTTGGCCAGCGTGGTGGATGGCCTGTGCCCTCATAGGAGGCCCGTGTGCCAGCAGTGGGAACGTAATATATAGGCTGATGATGATAGTTTTATTGCTAAGCAATGATATAACACTTTCATTTAGATTTGATATCAAATAACAAATTCTCACAAATGTTTAACAAACATTCTAATGAGAAATGAATAATAAATGTTTCAATTTCACGCAAAACTACATAATATTTATTCAATAATATAGAAGTTTCCGAAAAATATATTATTTATAGTAAGCGTTCACATCATTATAAATGTTTTGATATATGTATCACCGATCCGTATTGACACGCTCGAATAATTTTGTACTTACGAAATATCATTATTTACTTACAAAAAATCTGGAAAAATATTTACGAAGATTGGCGGAAATCTAGGAAGTTGCAAATAATATGTAATAATAATATTTTTGGAGTTATCGTATAAACGGACAGAAAAACGCTACTTTACTAACTAATGAGACAAATTCTATGGACCGTGACTGAGCATTATTTTTTTCCCAGGATGAGTTGAGTTGTGTTGTGAGTTGAGTTTGAGTTGTCTGTAATATTTTTATTATCTATTTATTATAAACATGTGTTATTTACAACACTTATTTTTTACGTATTTCGTTGATTTAGTTGATTATTTCAGTTATTCTTTACTGTGATTAGGATAATAACTGTTAAAGTTATAAAAAAAATGTCAAAAAACCCTGATTGATTTATCTACTAGATACTGGTATCTTTCTAACAAATCAAGAGACAAAATAATATATTGTACAATATTATATTAAACTAGCGGTCCGCCCCGGCTTCGCCCGTGGTACATATTTACGTTTTCTCTCCATAAAAACCATCCTGGTACTTCAAGGAATATAATAAAAAAAGAATTATCGAAATCGGTTCAGCCGTTCTCGAGTTATGCGCTTACCAACACATTTTGCGATTC
>CAJQZN010043352.1:131234-143924 GCA_907164685.1 Colias eurytheme | reverse complement strand
GTTATGCGCTTACCAACACATTTTGCGATTCATTTTTATATATAAGATTAATCACGGAGATATACATATTCTTTTCATCTCAATACGGGACCTTCATCAAACTTCCCAGAATCTCTAAGTTTGAAAGCGTTAACAATATTATTTAATATCAAAACTTATTAATCTCCTTTATGGAAATCGGATCCAAGAATCAAAATGTATTTGCATAAGTACTTTATGCGGGAAATATCGATTTATGAAGTGTTTTTATTTTCATTTGATTTCGTCCAGAATCATGATTCAAGAATAATTTAAAGAGGAATTCGTTTACGATTATATTAGATTGGAATATTCAGTCTTTTGACTTTTCTTTTGTGACATATTTAATGTTTTGTGAGTTACTTATTTTTTTTGTTTGACCTATGTTTTTCAGTTCGTTTATATGTTTTATTTTTAGGATTTTTAGTTTTAAAAGCAATAATATAAAATGATGAAGCATTTTTTTTTCAATGTTCGCAATGTAATTGAAGAACGGAAGCCAATAAATTGATTTTTTTATATCCGTAGCAAATTATATCAGTCTATCGTGAATTCTATTTTAAGTATTTTCCACGTTCAACCATCGCGGAAACGAAAGTGCGGCCGTTAACTAAAAATACCTCGAGAATAAAACATAAAATGCATTCAAATCAGCAGAGCGCTCTATTAACTTGATTTCATTAAGTCAGATGAATGAATACATTTCCCAATACGTTTTCCAATCTTGCAATCACATCCTAAAAGCTTTATACATGCAATGTCCATTTAATAACTCCCGCAGTTTAATATGGAAGCTTATAATGAGAGCTACGGCAAATGTAGAAATCAGATAGATATATCAGCGCACAGATGCAATCGGTAAGGTTAGGTAAATGATAAAAAAAGTTATGACGACTCAAAAGTGCTTCTAGAAGTAGTCTAATTGAATATATTATGTTTGAGTTTGAGTTGTCAAAATAAATAAATAAATATTCAAATTTATTTTTATATTTATTTATTTAATTTACAAACTTTTACTATTTATTTACAAACTTTTGTCAAAATTTCGAAATTTTCATCCTTCAGTACTTCGATCCCGCAATAATAATTTTTATAAAGTAGAGCAAAAAAAATCTTAATAAGTTACAAATTTAAAAAAAATATATCACCACTTGGATACCATACCATATAATATAATTGTCAAAAAATATAATTTTCATATTTTTTTTTCCATTTACTCTTAAAATTTCGTCAATTCATTCTCGGTACTCAAACAGTGGTCTAGTGCCCGCACGCAATACATAGAAGAACTATCGCGGAATATATTACAGTTCTATCAATCGGTGCTCGATTTGAAAAACAAATAGCGTAAATGAACTATTCAAATTTTCAAAATCCTCAGGCGAGTAAACCCGTAATGTAAAAGCTGGTCTAACTGACCCGTATATCGATTTTTATGTGTAATCCCACACGCAATAACTAGTACGTGTGTTGGATTATATTGTTGTTTCATTACAACTACAACAGATTTGTGCTGAATTCGCAAAATATTTATTATTAACAGTTGCAATAATTTTTTTTATTTTTATTTATTTCATTTATTTCAGATAAAGTATCCATATAATTGTTAGTAATTGGCCTTAAAAACTATGTTAGTATTACAATTCTATCTAATATTAAAACAATCTTATATCACAACCTGCTTGAGACATGGATTTTGACCCAATGTCTCAAGACATTGGTATCCCATCTGTCCACGAATACAAAATATTTAGTATATATAATAGATTTATAAAAAATTCGCATTTTTCGGCCACGTTTTTTACGTGTATTTTCTAATAAATTTCGTTCAATTCATGACAGATTCATTTTCAAGAAAACCCGTATGCAACAGCTGATATCGTCGCGAGATATAAATAACAGTTGCAATAGATTTGTCCGAGACACGCAAATTTTCATAATAATTTCTTCCAAATATGTACTCAAATACTTCACATCGATTCGTCCTTAATACTCAGACGAGTCATTCTGAATGTGATAGTTTGTATAGCTGCCGCGGAATATTAAAATCATCAAATATATCTTCCAAGTACTCTAAAAATTTTCTCAATTTGCCCTTAATACTCAAACTAGTGAAGTCGTACGCAATAGCTAGTATATCGTACTGTCGTTGCATATCACCAAAAAAATATTTCAAGTACTCTAAAAAATTTATTGTGTGTGTGTGCCACGGAATATTATAATTTATAAACATCAAAAATGTCTTCCAAGTACTCTAAATATTTCGTTAATTAATCCTTAATACTCAAACAAGTAAAGTACGTAATAGCTAGTACAACTGTCACAGAATATTATAATCATATATCAAGTACTCTAAAAATTTTCGCTAATTCATCCCTAATACTGAAACGAGTGATCCCGCATGCTAAAGTTGATATAACTGTCGTTTAATATAATAATTATCAAAAATTTACTCTATGTACTCTTTAAAATTTCTTCTATGTCCTGTAACATAGCATATCGTGTTTTTCCATCAATTCATATTTAATACTCCAGCGAATAACCCCGCGCGCAACTACTAGTATAAGTTTCGCGGAATATAGTTTTATTATTTGCAATCGATTTGTCCAAAATTCGCAAATTTTCGGCTACAGTTCTTCTACGTACTCAAAAATTTATTTCCAATAATACCTACAGAATTAGTATTCTTGTTAAATACTAATTCGGCTTATTTCTAATTTCTAGAAACAATTTTGAACCGTCCTTTCATAGTTTTACCATTTGCCAAAAGCAAGTACCTACTGTTAAAATTTTGACTACTACATTTTTTATACCGGCAGTACTCTAAAAATTTTGACTAGTTCATCTTTATACCGAGTAATACCGTGTGCAATGCCTAGTATAATTGTCGCGGAACGCTATTACACAAATTGTTTGTTTCATAAAGAGACTGACCGTAATATGCCTAAATCCTTTCAAGCCTGACCTTGAGCCGTTATTTGAGATCCTCCGGGAAGCCGGAAGTTCGTCAAAAGATGAATAATTTTGTGTCCGTATTAGATACAGTTATTGATATTATAGTTCGTATTGATTCTTTAGATATGTTTTTTGATGCATGATTGATTGATTGATATTTTTTTTAATTTGTTTTTATTTATTGTTTTAGTAGTAACTTTAAATTGGATTAGATACGTCAACTTTAATGAAATATATAAAAAAATAATTATTTATGTAGGTACCTAGTTAATTTTTTTATAATACTAAATGTTAAATATTTATGATAAAAATGCTTATGTTATTAAGTATACTTAGGTTTCTTATTTATTTTCTTTTAATCAGCAAATAACTTACTGCTGATTAGAATGTTTTTATTTGTATTAATTTATGACGTATTCCCGTCGTTATATCGATAATTACATTGTTTTTATTTTAGAAAATTACTCAATCAATGGTTTTTAATTCGTTATTAAAGACATGTTTAATTAATATATTAATTTAATACCAAATAAGTTTCAAAACCTTATTTTATTACATCGTTAGTTGTAGGAAACCTATTTAATAACATATTTTCCCAAACACGACAAATCTATTATTACTTCGCTAAAGTTTTGAAAACTTGATATAAAACGTAATTAACAATGTTATTATTCATAATTTTTATTTTCAATTCATAATAAAAGTTTTGAGAGCTTCTTTTGTAAGATCTTAAAGTTTTTCATTTGTTTGTTTTATTTTAATCGTGATAAGATCTTTATTAAAAACTGTATTAACTAATAACTGTAAAAAAACTATAAACTGTATTAATTAACTTTATATTTCCATATAAAGCCTACGACTTAGTTTTCGTGGAAATAAAAACGAAAATATAAATTAATATTAATAATTGCAAATAAGTTAATCGTATAACTGTAGCGATGTTTGCAATTGAAATCGTTCTAGAAAGTTCTAGAACGTGAAAAAGTTGTTTAATTCTTCAAATATTAAAACCGATAATAATTAACGATTTTACTGTTTATCTATGTATTTAAATTTGTCTATTATGCAAGTTTTAACCCGAGTAAACCCGTACGCAGTAGCTTGTTTTAAATTGAGTCGTTATAGAAGTTGTAAATCATTCTGGACAAATTGCCGTCGGTGAGAATTGAAAATATTGTTTAGAAAAATGCTCTTGGCATTCCAATTTTTTAATAATGATGTAAAGAAAATTAAAGAATGTATTTTAAAATCCGTCGGCTCTCCTTAATATCAATATTTGATTTTTAATTTAATTATGTCTTTATTAATTTTTTTAAAGATTAGTTTTTTAATTATTCCGTTATTATTTTAATTAAATTCATTGTTTTAACTGTAAGTAACGATTTTTAAACAAATTTAAGCAATTTAAATTAATTTACGACAATTAGTTTTTAAAAAAGCCGAAGATATCATTTTTAACATTTATATAATAACAATTTTTTAAAAGCAATAAGTAAATATACTTTTTAGAATTTTTCACACTAATTTTCAAGTTCAAGCAATTTTTAAAAACAATAATTAATATACTTTTTATATTTTTATAACACAAATTTTAAAGTTAAAAAGTTTGTTTTAAATTAAAAACAATAATTTAAAACATATTTATAAAATAGCAGCCGCCGCAACACTGCTGCTGAAAAAAATATTTAAAAATACAATTTAAATCTGTCGTAAACAGCAGCTTTCCACGCGAGAACTCGTAGAAGCGCAACAGTTAGTCGGCCGAAAGCTAAACGTAGCTAAGGTTAAGGACAATGACAGGGGCCCAGGATAAAAAGTAATCGCTCGATAACCTGTATATTAAACTTTTATAAATTACTCACCAGCCTCAGAGGAGTCCTCGTCACGACGCACGAGTTTAAAACCCTTTAGCACATTAGGAAGCAGTTTCGGGCCGTTGGCGGCCTCGAGGGCCTTACTGTTAACGCGCGAAAAAGTACCGCGAACGGTAAAGGTGTGTGAACAGCTTGGTGGCTGAAAACACAGTGACGAAGAACCCGCGCGCATAGCTATCCTGCGACCCTATGCCCCGCACCCCGCCCCCATCTCACCTTTCCTTTTTTACAATAGGTATATCAATTTCGGGACTCTATCTAATTAGGCGACGAAACAAGTTATTTAACGTCTTAAGCGCACGGATAGAATTTTTTTAGCACTTTCAATTTTAATTCAACGCGTCATGCGCTCTTATATTATGCCCCGCTTTGATTTGCGGATAAAAGGGATTATATATTTGGCTCAATCAAATCTGAAGGTACGATTCTCGATTGCTTGGAGCCCGTCAATTTGGAGTTCGAGAGATATGACATCCTTTTTATTATGTGATAGGCGATATTTTGGATATGTTGAGCGTGTTTTCCGAACTCAGTAAATAAGATATATCGTTTTTTAATGGGACAAGTTCTAAGTATACTTTTCGGCAATTTGGGACTCGATCTTCATAATTTTATGTTTATTCTAGCGTGTGCGTAGATAATATATAAAAAATAACGAATGGAAAAATCATAAATCGGCTTTTAATTTAGGAAAAGTAAATAATAACTATTTTAAGTGATTCTTGTTATGTTATATTTAAAATATGCAGGAAATTTAGGTGGGAAATGGGATAATATAATACAAATTAATTATTAATTATTTTTTTGCATCAGCAAATGAAAAAGATTAAAAACAAAGAAATTCCTATGTACTTCGCGCATAGAAGTAAGTAATTAAGTAAGTAATTAAACTTTTTTTTCCTTTTTGTAACATAACAATTAATGTATTCAGAATAATTTTGTGTTAATCATATTTTTAAGTGTATATTTAAAAATAATGTTTTTATGTATGACGGACGGTGAGAGAACTTATTAATTATCATATTTTATATGACATCTTACATGCCTCCAAATAATATCTTAGCACTAAAAATTTAAGGTATTCTGTCACAGACAATGACTATTATCACCGTCGTTTATCGTCGCGTAAATAAAACGTCCATTTTAACGCCTTTAAAATAATTCAAAAGAATGTAAATCACAAGTTTAGCTGAGTGTAAAAATCGTAGCACCCGTACCGCTACGCGACGTAGACACGGGCTACGCTTCGTAGAGAATGCTACGCGAACAATAACAGCACAATGATAGTATTATTTCAAGAAAATTCTTTGATCCAAAAATTGGTATCTGTTACTAACAGGTCATTAATCCAATTGGGTTTATTTAAAAAGATATTAAATATCATTCTTATTGTATGTGAAACAATACATATTTCATGTGTATTAAATTTTATTTTGTTCCCAAAAATGAGAATTTTTGTTTAGTTAGGTATTCACTATTCATATTATCATGGTTAAAATTCATCATCTATAGTCTATACTAATATTATAATGCTTAAATCTTCAAATCTGCGCAACGGATTTTGATGCGGTTTTTATTAATAGATAGAGAGATTCAAGATGATGGTTTTAGTATATAATTTTAGGTTTTATTAGGTAAACAAAGCGGGCGAAGCCGCGGGCGGTAAGCTTGTTTATAATAAACTAGCGGTCCGCCCCGGCTTTGCCCGTGGTACATGTTTACGTTTTCTCTACATAAAAACCATCCTCGTACTTCAAGGAATATAATAAAAAAAGAATTATTGAAATCGGTTCAGCCGTTCTCGAGTTATGCGCTTACCAACACATTTTGCGATTCATTTTTATATATAAGAAGATAACGTACATTATAAAGAACTTTGAACATTAAAAAAAACTAATAATTTGACGACGCGGTTGGCGCAGTGGTGAAGTAACTGCCTACTGAGCCGACGGTCCCGGGTTCGATCCCCGGTCTGGGCAAATATTTGTGTGATGAACTCAATTATTTGTTCTAGGGTCTGGGTGTTATTATCTATATATGGGTGATTATACAAAAATGGGGTAACTCGATGTCATCAGCCAATTTAAACAAAGTCTTATTATATTTTATTCAAATAACAATCTATTTTAAAACAATGAAGCGTCCTTTATTTGGTCACTCAATTTCACTTCTTTATTTAAAATACAAATGAATAAAAATAATAAATTAATACCTCAAACGTCAGTACTTTGGCATGTCACAACTCCGAAAACCAACAATCAAGTGACTATCGTTTAAACAGTATCATCGATTTAAGAAAACTTACTAATTCACTACAATCTTTGATGTACATAGTATTATATACTACAACTTTCAAAACGCAATGTTTTCCATTTTATTTAAAAAATAAAATTAAACTTTGTCATCGTTTTCACTAGTCAGTCCGTTGTGTGTTTTTTAAATTCGAAATTCTCGCTAAATATCACCAAGTCGAGGTCAAATCCCTGTCTAAGTATTAATGTTGGTAATGAAGTTACTTGTGCACCGCATATTTTGACGGCCGTCATAACTGTACCAGCGCTAGGGTTGTGTTTGTCCTCTAAAATCTTGCTGCGCCAGTCAACATTTCAGTCCTATGGGGAGTCGTTATTTTATTGTTAATCCGATTTTTATTTTCATTTATAAATGGTTAACTATGATTTGTAAAAATATAGTTTGTTGATATTAGAAATTAGGCAAAAAAAACTAATTTGTGATTATAACCTCATATTAAGTTCCTTTTCATCAATCCGCTGGCATCAGTCCTTTGTCAGATATCGCGCCAGAGGACTGACGCGGCCCCATAGTACTGATGATTCTATCATTTTTGAGAACTTTTATCTTGATTGCTATTGGTATATAAGCATTTCTATATTATATTTCAGTTAAAAACATCATGCGCCACGCTAAAAGAAACTGAATTTGACTAGGGAAGAAACATTTAAAAAAGAGTAGCAAAGAAAAGAGCTATTGAAACAAACTACTAATAATTTTATTAAAAAGATCTTATTTTCTTTTAATTATTGATTTTGATGCTTTCAGGGCATAGCTTTTTATATTTATCAGATAAATACGTATACGTATAATACTGTGAAGTAAAATTACGTCAAAATAACATAAAAGTTAATTAATATACTTAATAACATTATAAAAATGTCAAGGGGCTCTTATGAAAACTCAGATGAGACTTTCATTCGAGCCTTTGGTTTTTAATTTTATAATAATTAGTACTTTTAACATAAATATTGGTAGATTTTTAGGGCTCCGAACCTCAAAAGGAAAAAACAGAACCCTTATAGGATCACTTTGTTGTCCGTTTGTCTGTTAAGACGTTTTTTTGGAACGCGTGGAGGTATCAATCTGAAATTTATATTGGATACTCAAGATTAAGAACCCTTGGGGCTGTAAAAAAATCAAACTTATAACGCAACGCAATCAAAAGATACCTACATCCGTTAATACTGCAAATTTCCACAAAATTCAATATTCGCAAGGGAATAAAAAAACACACAGGATGCTTGCCGTGTATACAGTCTACTATAGTTTACTTCTACTCGGTAAATAGCAACGTCTTATAACACAGATAAAGGAAAAATTGCTAAAAGTGTAAATTTTAAGTTACAAACATAATAAAATATAGGTTTGTTAGGAGTCCAACTCGCACTTGGCCGTTTTTTTGTTTCTATTGTTTGTGAATTACTTAAAATATCAAGTAAAACTAATTCAAAGTAGTAAAAGTTAAATAAGAGAGTAAGAATATTCACGTTGCGTTAAATGTCAGAAGGCTGTTTTGAAAATTGAGACATTGTTTTTCCCAGTATCACATATTATTAATTATCATTTTTAAACATGTTAAGTACGTAAAAGACATGTGCCATTATTAAAACTGAGAGATTTGTAGTAATTTTCATTGAATTTCTTTAAGAATATTACAAGTTATAGTTTTTTATCAGTACCATGTTAGCCTCGTCAGTCCCCTGGAGGCCAAATCCAGAAAATTTAAAATATCTCACAATCTATTTAAAAAAGTGGCTGGCCCGATTTGGAACAATATATTCATTAGATTAGCTATCATATACACCCTAATTTGTAACAATCTGATATAAAAAATATAGTAAACAAAATATCCTCAAAAGTTACCCCATTTTTGTATAATGACCCATATATGTATTTATAATATTATATTTATCGTCGCCTAGTACCCACAACACAAGCCTTAATTGAGCTTACTGTGGGACAAGGTCGATTTGTGTAATAATGTCCTTTAAAAAAAAAAACTAAGAAGGGAGCATGCTTATTGTGAAGGAAGGAAGTTGGAAATCCTCAATCGAAAAAGGGGATGGATACTCGATCAGTCTGCTCACGACTAGCCGGTCGTTAAGGCCCCGATGAATGATGTTGGAAAGTTGCATATAATATTACCTACTAGGTTTCCGCCCGCGGCTTCGCCCGCGCAGTCAAAGAAAAGCCCGCATAGTTCCCGTTCCCGTGGGATTTACGGGATGGCATCATTTTCCTGGGATAAAAAGTAGCCTATGTCCTTTCAGCTCGGGTATCAAAATAT
This sequence comes from Colias eurytheme, assembly GCA_907164685.1. Taxonomy (NCBI): domain Eukaryota; kingdom Metazoa; phylum Arthropoda; class Insecta; order Lepidoptera; family Pieridae; genus Colias; species Colias eurytheme. The sequence continues at coordinate 134,495 of CAJQZN010043352.1, read as the reverse complement.
CTCCATACCAAATTTCATGAAAATTGGTTCAGTAGTTTAGGCGTGATTGAGTAACAGACAGACAGACAGAGTTACTTTCGCATTTATAATATTAGTATGGATGCTCTGTAGCGAAAAAAATTCGCTTGCGAGATTCAGAGCGAGGCGAGCTACACTTAAAACTAAATCGGGTTAGCGACTAAGAATATTTTTCTATAAAGTATTATAAAAAACGGATATGCAACCACTGGATCTCTGCGTAGAAGAAGTTTGATACCTAAATAAATAATATCATGATTACACTATTAGATAAATATTTTCCAAGAACTAGAAATACTTACAATATGATTAATATAATATAGATCACTATTAAATACGAAAATATTTATTCGAAAATACAGTAGTTTCGTATAATCCATACTAATATTATAAATGCGAAAGTAACTCTGTCTGTCTGTCTGTTACTCAATCACGCCTAAACTACTGAACCAATTTGCATGAAATTTGGTATAGAGATATTTTGATACCCGAGAAAGGACATAGGATAGGTTTTATCCCGGAAATCCTACGGGAACGGGTTTTTCTTTGAAAACGCGGGTGAAGCCGCGGGCGGAAAGCTAGTAATAAATAAATACTTACGTAAAAACAGCCTACACATTTATTCCCATCATTAAACAATTAGTTTGTGTAACAAAAACTCTAACAAAATAATAACGAATGAACACAAGAAAAAGCCTAATTACGTTGTCAATCTAGAACTACACGGTGCCTTGTTAATTTATTATCAAGAATGTAAGTTCTAATCCACAATGATATAGACTTAGGGCTGATTTTTCAATCTTTGGTTAAAACTTATTCGTCGAATAATGTATAAAACTACCATTTTAAAAACGTATTCTAATTGTCCGTATTTGACAGTTTACGTGACATTTTAATATTATCGTGTAATGCTTTATTGGACGGATAAGTTTTATCCAAGCATTGAAAAATCGGCCCTTGACGGGACAAGACTTTATTCCCAGATATTGTCAAAATATAATTAATAATAAATAGTAGTGTAGTAGTAGTGGCCCTGCCTTACAAGCCAGAGGTCGTGGGTTCGATTCCCACTCGGGGCAAATATTTGTGTGATGAACATAGACGTTTGCTCTGTGTCTGGGTGTTAATTATCTATATAAGTATTTATTTAAAATTATATATGTATGTTTATCAGCCATCTGGTTTCCATAACACAAGCGAAAGCTTAGTATGGAATCAGATCGTGCCGTGTGTGAAAATTGTCCTGAAATATTTATTTTATTTTTATTTAAATATTATGTCATTGTTAAATCGTCCTTAGACAATAAGGGTGCTTTTCCAACTATAATGTGCGAGAATGTGTACGGACATTATTGGAAATGCACCCTAATGACGTATGACATGCGTTGCGTTTTTTCTTTCATCCAAGTAAGACTGGCATGCATGACCGATTAGATTGGTTGCTGTCATACAAAGGGTTGTTTGAGCACTATACCCAAGAAGCTTATATACTATACCACACCCCGGACACTCCATACAAAATTATCGTTTTGACAGTTACACTGTAGAGACTGCAAATGTGTGTGTTAACGCTTTATGGTTGGCACATTTGTGACTAGCGTAAAAAAATCGCGTTTTTTCTGATGAAATTCATCCGTAAACAGCACAATATCTAACCATTTTCTACGAAAAACGATAATCACTTAATGTTGTCAATCTTCGTTGCGTATCGTCCTTGCAGAAAAATGCGGCCCATTTATAGCATGATCGTGCGGGGTGAGGTAAGTGTTTAATTTTGGCGGGAGGCGGAGAGTGTCTGTTCTGTAGCGTTTAGCTACTATTATGTATTCTGTGACTATACCACAAACTATAGTACTCAGGTTGGACCCGAACTGTATAAAATGCATGGTTTGATAATTTTCTCGTGAAGCATGACAATTCACGTAAACGCATATTATCATGCTTGCATTACCGTCTTGGGACTACTTTAGCTCTCATTATTTGTGTGTAGTAGAGCTAATAACATGTATGCGTCTTTAATATAGGTAAATATAGGTCTTATTATGTATAGGTAGATTAGTTCATTCCATGAGGCTTGTTTTTTATATGTTACTAGCTTTCCACCCGCGGCTTCGACCGCGCAGTCAAAGAAAAACCCCATAGTTCCCATTCCCGTGGGATTTCCGGGATAAAACCTACCCTATGGCCTGGGGTAAAAAGTAGCCTATGTCCTTTCTCGGGTATCAAAATATCTCTATACCAAATTTCATGCAAATTGGTTCAGTAGTTAAGGCGTGATTGAGTAACAGACAGACAGACAGACAGAGTTACTTTCGCATTTATAATATTAGTATGGATTTTTCTTTTTTTAAGTACATGTTGTGCGGTCGTTGTGAATTTTAGAACTTTTCATATGAAAGCATATATGATTATTATGTTCTTATAAAAATAAAATAAAAACAAAAATAAAAAATAAATACAACAATCATGAGTATTATCTATAAGATAAAGAATAATAAGTCCACGGTAAGACGTTATTTGGGAGTGTATAATACGTGTTTTATGGGAGACAAATATATTTATTTACCTACCTTCCATGGTTCGTCAGATGAAATGCCTTGTAATCTTCTCGGGAATAAATGTTTCTTTATCCCTTATCTTTATCTTTATTTAGAATATTATCTATAGATAACTAGCGGTCCGCCCCGGCTTCACCCGTGGTACTTGTCTACGTTTTCTCTCCATAAAAACTACCCTCGTACTTCAAGTAATATAAAAGAATTAAGGAAATCGGTTCAGCCGTTCTTGAGTTTTGCTTACCAATATTTGGCGATTCATTTCTTTTTTATTAAAAATCTTGAATCCTTCTTCCTATAATCTAATTGTAAATAAATGGGAAAAGCAGTAGTATAAAAGATACCTGCAGGCTTATTCAAAACAATCTGCTTGCTGTAAATGCAAAACCCGATATCGTACACTTTCATTTGCTTGAAGAAAATAAGAAGCGACAATATCGTTAGGCTATTGGATTTCAATCTTTATTACAATTAGATAAGTCGTGAATTCAGTTATTAGATATGTATTGCTATATGTAGGTACATAATATGTATTGCTTCTAAGAAAAAACATTTTAATTTTAACATATTTATATATTACTAGCTTTCCGCCCGCGGCTTCGCCCGAGTTTTCAAAGAAAAACCCGTTTCCGTAGGATTTCCGGGATAAAAACTATCCTATGTCCTTTCTCGGGTATCAAAATATCTC
>CAJQZN010043352.1:100330-131134 GCA_907164685.1 Colias eurytheme | reverse complement strand
CAGACAGACAGACAGAGTTACTTTCGCATTTATAATATAAAAATAATATAGTATAATAATAAGTATATAATTATATAGTATTATAGTATAGTATGGATTAGGGATGTAACGATACATGATTTTGCCGATACGATACCGATACCGATATTTGTAGTAATGTATCGACGATACCGATACCGATACCGATATCGATGGCTTGGTAGAAAAATAAATAGTGAATTATGCATAAAAAGTTACCAACATTTAACAGAGACAACTGTTAATCGTATTCTTTTAAATAAAAATGCCAAATCAAAAAACAACAAAACCATTTATTTTAGTATTATTATTTTACGAAGTCAGTTAAACTTTAAGTAATACACATACAATCAGTCCTAATAAAAGTTTACTATAATTGGTAGAGTTTTTTCAGAAAACAAAGTGCGCACGCGCGGGCGGCCTCCCGCATCGTTCATTGGGCGCGGATTTTTGAATTATTTGATATCAAAAAAATTTGTTGTTTGTAAAGTAGGTTTACGATCGAGATGTTTACGTGATAACATAATGCAGTGGCAGCGCTCGAGATGAAACGGGAGATCGGTCCGTCTCTCTCTCGTTATACCTGCGATCGCGCTCGTGAGGATTTGGTGTGACACAAGTTTATGAACATGTCACCCGACTAAAACGATTTTAAAAACGTTATCACGTTAAAAATTAAAAAAAATTCAAAATTATTTCTTTCTTTCCTTTACATAAACAAATTTGTGATTGGAACACTCCTAGTAAGCAAATAAAATGCTTGTGTCAGGAGGTTCCGCTCTTCCTTAACACTATTACAGAAACAGAAATAAAACAATATGAATGAATACAATGCAAAAACATAAAAGAAAAGAAATAATTTAATAAAAAAATATCGGTATCGGTTGATTTATTATCGGCGATACCGATATATCGGCTTGCCGATATATCGGCCGATATATCGGTATCGGTATCGGTATCGTTACATCCCTAGTATGGATTATGACATGTTATTATAACGGTCGTTGTTTTGTTAATTAATAATCATACTTAATATTATAAATGCGAAAGTAACTCTGTCTAGGCTGTCTGTCTGTTACTCAATCACGCCTAAACTGCTGAACCAATTTGCATGAAATTTGGTATGGAGATATTTTGATACCCGAGAAAGGACATAGCCTACCTTTTATTGCGAAATATGTACCACGGGCGAAGACGGGGCGGACCGCTAGTATACAACATTCTTTAACTTTAACAACATAATATTAGCTGCTCCCCGGCTCCACTCGAGTAGACGATATTTTTAAAAGTTTTAAATTCTTATAAGCTTTTATCCTAAGCCCAGTAAAGATGAATCCAACTAACCAAAAATCATTAACATCAGCCCAACCGCCCTGGCTTCGCACGGGCTATAATCGGGCTTTAATAGAAAACCTTTTGGACGACGCGGTTGGCGCAGTGGTAAAGTAACTGCCTACTGAGCCGACGGCCCCGGGTTCGATCCCCGGTCAGGGCAAATATTTGTGTGATGAACTCAATTATTTGTTCTTGGGTCTGGGTGTTATCTATATATATGTATTTATTAAATATTATATTTATCGTCGCCTAGTACCCACAACACAAGCCTTAATTGAGCTTACTGTGGGACTATAGGGTGTGTGATTTGTGTAATAATGTCCTATAATATTTATTTTAAGCTATTGCATAGCTTCTATCGCGGGCCTTGAGCGCGGGGACCGAATCCAGAAATTTAGTAACGAAAAACCTCACGCTCCCCACTCCGACGGGCATGGAGGCGTGGCTTGAAGGCATAGCATGCAATAGCTTTCCGCGGAAGTCCCCGAGTGCCACACGTCTTTTTTTATTTTACTTTGGTTTAAGATGTGGCTTCCTTATATTAAAGAGTTTTCAATAGCAATCGAGTGGTTTTGAATCGTAAAAATAAACACAAGTATATATTTTCTTTTCATTAATGAGTATGTGGTAGAGTATACAAAGAGACATAATGAATAGTAACTAATTGAAAAGAAAACCGCTATAATAATATTGTGGTTTAAAATCTTTTAATCCAGCTAAGAAAGTTTGGTTGTACAGAAGTTAGTTACTGTATCAACTTCCCGTCAGTATGTAATAGTTACCGAGTTATATTATAGTTAGGGAAATACTAGCCATGCCGCTCGGTTTCGCCCGCGAACGAACAAGAAGATAAAATTTAATACTTTTATAGCTCGTCTGTTATTCTTATGTCTAACCTACTTTATTCTAAAGTTTCATCTAAATCCGTTCAGCAGTTTTTGCGTGAAAGAACAGCAAACATACATAGTCCTCACAAACTTTTGCATTTATAATATTAGTAGGATATATAGAGTAGATTATTATCTATGTACCTATTTGCTTATACAAAATTTTCCTTCATATTCTTAATGTTTCCAGACAAGAAGCGGTACATTTTTCTGCAATCATAACTACAGCTAAGTGAAGTTTTTTACTTAAAACTCAGTCAGATAAAGTCCTATATTCTAGTTGAAGAAACATAGGCATTTGCTGTGCATACGCTGTACCATTTCTATGAAGGAAAAAGATATTACTTCCGTTTGAATGCAAATAAAGGTTTTATTGAATGAGTTATCTATGAATTCAATCATTCGATCCTTATATCTAGCCTCTAACATAACATTATTTATTTTTATTATAAGCATTTGTAACCTGTTGTGTAGACCAAATAAAAAAAAATATTGTGAGGTTTTATGAAATTCACATTTGCCGTGGATTTAGCATAGAAAAAATTCGGAATAATATTCCATTCCATTCCATTCCAAGGTATAAAAATCGCATTTATCCCTCGCGGAACTCCGCGGCATCACGCGACATGCAACACAGAGAAGAAAAAGTTTAGAGTCGATATAATAAAAGTTTTACTTTAAAAGAAGCAGTGACTGACGTTCAAAGGTCGATCGGATAAAACGTTACTGCATATAGCTCGAGGTGCATTTGCGGGCTACTCACATACCTGCAGCAGGGGCAATATTGGAATAGCACCCTTAAGCCGGCTACTCACGTACCTGCCGCAAGGGGAAATAGAGCAATCTGGGTTGGTTGGCGGTCGGAGCAATTTCAGTTGTTCTCTAAGTTGCCCCTGCGTGCCCATAAATATCACAATTAAGGAGCCAATTAAGATTTTTTTTCACCTAGTCTCGTAGAAACTGGACTGGTTTGGATGAAGATTTCGAATCAAATCGTTGATGATCATGATTGCTCTATAACCGTAATTATCTAAATTATTGCGGCGAAGTTTTTACCTTTATTTGTGATCCTAAATATAATTTTTACCAAACAATATGACTGCGAGCATCCCTATTTAATTATAATTTTATATTATTTACAATAAAAATATAACATTCCAAGCAATAAATGCTTATACATGTAAACATCTCCTTCAATATTTCTTAAGGGCGCTCTTTTCTACAAATGAAAAATAGCAACTACAATATCAGCTTAACAGCATAAGCTGTACATGTACAAACCTGAACAACTTCCACGAATGGAGGCTAAAGGTCACACATGCTTGCCTTACAAGGCTCACATACCGTTACAATACTTTACACTGGACTCCTCTGAAGAATGCTTGACATATTCAGTTATATTTGTGAAGGAATGGCAGAATATTCCAAATAGTCCATAAAATATATGGAAGAAAAGCTTACTACGCTTTATACTTTATTTGTATGTAATCTTCTTATATATAAAAATGAATCGCAAAATGTGTTGGTAAGCGCATAACTCGAGAACGGCTGAACCGATTTCGATAATTCTTTTTTTATTATATTCCTGGAAGTACGAGGATGGTTCTTATGTAGAGAAAACGTAAACATGTACCACGGGCGAAGCCGGGGCGGACCGCTAGTTATATTATAATATGAAAGCGTTAGAACATACTTTCGTGATTTTTAGTGTAGGTAATCGAAAACTCGTATTCAGTTACACTAAAATAATTTGAAATACTATAATTAGAATGAGCATTTGCTCGTTTGATCTAAATACACCGTATCGCGATGACAAGCGTTTCTTTTTTTATGTATAACTAGCGGTCCGCCCCGGCTTCGCCCGTGGTAGGTACATATTTCACAATAAAAGGTAGCCTATGTTCTTTCTCAGGGTCTAAAGATTGTCTGTGCCAAATTTCATCAAAATCGGTTGAGAGGTTTATGCGTGAAAACCATACATGCATACATACATAATTACAAACTTTATATTAGTAAAGATATTAGTAGTTGCCTATTTACTTACTTTATATATTACAATATATTAGATTAATCATCATCTCTGTGACTATCGATCCGATTCTGAAAAAAATTTCATATAGAGAAATCTCCATACCTACTCATAATACGATATTAATCAACGACACGAATTCACAACGAAATTAAGTTCTTAAAATATTTTAATATATCAGCTAAAGTTCAATCACTATATTCATAAACTCATATGAATATAGGTAGGTATCATATTCTGCCAAGTAGGCATATGATGAAAGGTCTCTGCAATTTTATTAATTGGTCCTGATATTTCGAGATTAACTTTAAAAATACGTCCTTGTTTTATGCCTTGCCTTTTATGCATTTGTCTTCACTACATAGTATAAAACAAAGTCGCTTTCACTGTCGCTATGTCTTTATGTATGCCTAAATCTTTAAAACTACGCAACGGATTTTGATGCGGTTTTTTTAAATAGATAGAGTGACAAAGCGGGCAAAGCCGCGGGTGGAAAGCTAGTTATTACGATAATAGACAAAATAAAATGAGGCACAACTGAAACATGAAGTTTATTTTAAGGAAATCCTTCTGTCGGCTAAAATAAAAATAAACATAACTCCACATTTAAATAGGTATAAAAACATAATACCATACCTACTTATTAGTTTAATAAATGTCGTTTAAGATATTATAAAACACTATATATTTTAAGAGTATAATTAAGTAATAGAAATGGAAACCAATCATATAGAATTATTATGTCACAGTCAATTTATAATGGTTAGGGAGCCAGGTGCAAATTTGGTTAACTATTTCCTCTCAAGAGATAATTCGTCAGACGCATGAGAGTATAGTATTATAAAGCCTCGTGAACGTCAGCTGGCGCTCGGTTGGGGAGTGAGCCTCCCACGCACATAGGAAAAAAAATACATTCATTCATTCATTTCCTCTCAGCTAAAAATTTGTCAAATTGTAGCTAACCCAATATCTCAACGAAAAAAAATAGTCAGCTGGTTACAACATGGTGTATTATACGTCAGCTGGTGTCTCGAACATGAAAGTTAAATTTAAAGAAAAATTTATTTTCCGTTATTTCCTCTCAAACAAAAATTTACCTGATGATAGCTTATATGTAACTGTGGATAAATATATATGTCAGCTGGCTGTATCTTGGTGGAAAAACCGTCAGCTGATATGGGAGGCTACAACCGCTCTTCCCCCCAACCGAGCTCCAGCTGACGTTCACGAGGCTTCATAATACTATACTTTGATGCATTTTACTAATTACCGCTTGAGAGGAACTTGGTCATAAAATCTGCTGCTGGCTCCCGGACCATAACAATATATTTTATCACAATTTTCACTCCTTCAATATTGCAAAACCACAGTTTCTGAACAGAACAAACTCAAAATATTAATCGAAACTTTGTGATTGCGTTCGCTTCATAGATTTACATACTTTTAAATGGGTTCGATGGGAACTTTAAAAATATAGACTTTGTCGACGATCAATATTTAACCTTCAAGAAAATGAACTTATATCTTTGTCTTAAACATAATAAATGATATACTAAAACCTTCCTCTTGAATCACTCTATCTATTAAAAAAACCGCATCAAAATCCGTTGCGTAGTTTTAAAGATTTAAGCATACATAGAGATATAGGGACATAGGGACATGGGGACATAGGGACAGAGAAAGCGACTTTGTTTTATACTATGTAGTGATGATGTATACTTTACAATCTTGAGAACATTTTTGGTGATCGTGATTTATGAATTGATTTAATAATTTCATGGATTAATGTGTGTGAATGTAATGCAAGTAAAATAAACATGGCTATATTATTATATTATAACAGGGGCAAGATACAAAAACAAATTGTGACATGACGATTACAAAAGAGTAATATTGAAGAAGATAAAGGTACTCTTACTATTTGTCTAAATAAGCTGCCCCCCTATGCAAGTGGCTTTCTGTTAGCGTAGCGTTCAATAGAATAGACTACGAATGTATGAGATTGACGTAAGCTGTAGATACGTTTATCGAATGAAAGCCACTTGCATAGGGGGGCTGATAAACACAGCTTAAACATTCTTCTACGCTATAAATTAGTACAATTAGTGTTCCTTGATATTAAATTAAATAAAATAAGATATTTTTAATTCTAAAATGAATTTTTATCACACCTAATAATTATGATAAAAACATTCTTTCAATTTTTCCTCGTACATATTTCCTCTTTCGCTTTGATAAACTTTTTTATTATGTTCTTTAGGTTAAGTAGGTATTTTAAATTATATATATGTACTTAAATTGTTTGTGGCAATAAATGTATTTATATGTATTCTTATTTCTTCCTTCTCTCTTGTAAACAAACACTTTCATGTTAAAATTTCAACACACAAAAGCCTAGAAAGAGTCCAATATAATATTTGTTATTTGATATTAAAATCATAATAATATCAATTTCAGTAAACAATGTTTAATTTTTCTACACAATTGGAATTCTTAAAAGCACACAAAAGAATTATAAATAGTAAGTACTTAATTGTACGAAGCGAAAATACGTTTTGGGAAAAACAAATGATCGTGCTATGTTTTAAATCGCAATGTTATTTTTTATGAAAACAAAATATGAGCATTATTACAATATCACTACATAGTATAAAACAAATTCGCTTTCTCTGTCCCTATATCCCTATGTATGCTTTAATCTTTAAAACTACGCAACGGATTTTGATGCGGTTTTTTTTAGTAGATATAGTGATTCAAGAGGAAGGTTATAATATATAATTTATTATGTTTTAGATAAAGCGGGCGAAGCCGCGGGCGGAAAGCTAGTTATGTATACAGGGTGACTGGTAATTCGACGTGATCCTTCAAAGGGGTTATACTAGAGGTCATTTGCAACAAATTAAGTCCAGTTAACCAGGGGTCAAAAATGGATGGTTATTGAGCTATGACGGTTAACTGGACTTAATTTGTTGCAAATGACCTCTAGTATAACCCCTTTGAAGGATCACGTTGAATTACCAGTGTTTGTTACTCTTTCACGTAAAAACTACTGAATGGATTTGAATGAAACTGATGTATAACCACAATATAGCTTATACATCAGAATAACACATAGGATAGGTTTTATCCCGGAAATCCCACGGGAACGGGAACTATGCGGGTTTTCCTTTGAAAACGCGGGCGATACCGAGGGCGGAAATCTAGTCTTAAATAATTTTTTTTTTATTATTTTTCTTACTGTTCTCGTTCCGCCAATAATTTGTGATATTTTGCTTGTTTACCTTTTACCGTGGTTGCCTGGAAGAGACGACTAATAAGTGATAAGACCGCCAAATAAGTTGTCCTCTGTCTTTTTCTGTAATTAGTTCTTAGGTTTCCTGTCTGTGCAACACTATTGAAGTGTTAAATAAATAAATAAAAATAAATCAAATAAAATATTCTAGCCTTATTACGTTGCACGTGTCAATAAAAAGCGGAATCAATAGCACTTAAAACAACGATTGCATATCTTCGGAATTCCTCTTTTCATTGAAATCACTTTATAATTGTATCTACGCCCGAGCTCAATTGAATCGTAACATTGGCTCCACTGAGCGCTTTTTTACATTTTACTACGAGTGAAGTGTTGCCTTTTTGACGTGAAGAGGCTTTTTATAGTTGCATGATTGCTTTTACGTCACATACATGATTTCAGATCCATATAAATCTTATATAGTTTTATCTGATATGCATTCACAACTTGGTTGGGGTCTATGTCCAACATGTCCGTCTTTAATTTATTATTTAAAAACTGTTAAATTATTTTGATAATTTATTAGCAAACATTGGGTTTATAAATTAAGCTGTAGAAATAAATGTATGTAGGTAATAGGTAATTGTAATACTAACACTAGAATAAGATTTTACTAATACTATATGGGCTATTGGGCCTGAAATAAAAAGAAGAAAAATTAATCAATCAAAAATGTAGAGTTATCATCCAGTAAAAATATATTTTAATCATAATTCAACATCAACGATAATTTTGTATCGATTAAAAGAATTATTCATAAGACAAAATTCGATCTAATTTTATAACATAGTTCATGAAAAATCGATATCGATAATCACAACACAACAATAATCTTATTAGGTACTAATAAAATTTCAAACATCTCTATAAGTGCCATATAACCTGTGATATAACTAACATTAGCCTTCTATCATAACGTTTAAAAATTCAGATTTGAAAACTGAATCAATAGAGAGGAAATTGAACGATTCATTGATACGAATCTCCGATCCACAAATTCTCCAAAAGGTTCTATTATACAGTTGTAAAAAAGTTCACGCGAGCCGAGAGTCATAAAAATCTCTATTTTCTCTATTTTCAGTGTATTTCTATCAAATACGATGAGAAATAAAGCGTCATTCCCGTTTTCCTATAAATTATTAAAACAATAATTATTATTTTCCTCGAAGTTGTTATCTATTAAAATAAAAATTTTATGTTATAATATTTATTCCACATTTACCTACGCAACAGATTGTATCTGCAATAAAACCTTGACACCATAGGTAATATTTCTTAAAAGCACAAATGGTATAAAACCCGGTATCAAAAAATAGCCATGTTTTTGATAAACAAGTGATCATAGGCTAGTTTATAAATTGTATTTCATAAAAAAAATAAGTCTCATCTGGTTATTAGGGTAATCAGATTTGTGAAGGTCGATCTTAATTCGGATCTCGTACTAAAACTTAGATTGACAAAGCATAGGCCCAGTGCACGGCATGTTATTTTGTTGTAAGCAAATACACACTACGAGCTAAACAGCTTCACAAAAAGCTCAACCTGTTGCTTCGCTCACACGAATACGTAAACATATTTCATGGAAACACGATTCTGTTTGCAATACGTGGATAATATTTGAACGGGATTTCATAAAGCACCGTTTAGTATGTTTGTTATAGATATCGATGTTCAGTTGGTTTGTGGTTCAAACAAAGCAAGAGAAAAACACAATATTACAATTTATATGGTTTGATTAAGGACGGCTGTACACAGACCGCTTCAAGCAGTTGAGACCGATGGCTTAAAGCCGTGACTGCGCGGTGAACTATGGACATTCATTCACTGTCGTACACAGACTGCTCGAGCCGTCGCGCTGCCGTCGGTCTCAACTGCTTGAAGCGGTCTGTGTACAGCCGTCCTTAATCAAACCATATAAATTGTAATATGGTGTACGGCCGCCCTAAGATTTTATTATATCATCGTTCGTCATGAATTTTTGTACTTTTACTATTGAATTGTCGACTTTAAAAGGTGGTAAAGATACAGGAGAGGATGGAAACGGACAAAGATGATGAGATACGGGCTTCTGGCTCCTCCATTCACCAAAAGAATTACACCAATTTGTATTAAAAAAAATCTTAAGATTCTAGAAATAAAAAATATAACCCTACGCCTCATGTCGTGTAATTAGTTGGTTTTTTTTAGGTAATAATACTAGAGGTCCGCCCCGGCTTCGCCCGTGGTACATATTTCGCAATAAAAGGTAGCCTATGTCCTTTCTCGAGTATCAAAATATCTCCATACCAAATTACATGCAAATTTGTTCAGTAGTTTAGGCGTGATTGAGTTACAGACATACAGAGTTACTTTCGAATTTATAATATTAGTATGGATTTATTTTGCACGCAAAGAAATTTTCTTTCTTACTTACATTATTACATTAAATATCTTCTTTATATATTGTTAAATATACTCAACCAAGAACGTATGTTTTATGTTTTATAGTACGCTATCATGGCATTCCCTCATATGGTGCCTCATTCCCATAATGGTTCATTATTCGAGGCCATCATTAGAAAAACAACCTCATTTATTACCACGATGCGGAACAATACTTATTTATTTATTCAGACATACCAAGCTTACACATAAAATTTTGAATTAAATCTAAACAAATAGGAAACCATCATACACCAATTACATTTATGTATAAAAACAGATATTATTACATTACTGTTTATCTTACTAGTATAACCATGAGAAGTAAAAGAATATCTTTAAAATTATTTTTCAGAATAATTAGCATCTAATAAGAAAAAATTACCCATAAAAAGTTAAATAAATGTTCTTAAAACTATATAATTTTACATGTACAGCTAATTAATTTGTCTCAAACTATTACGAAATAATAGCTACTTACTTTATCCGTATTTACTCTCTTTATTTGTACTTCTTACATTTCTTAGGGCTGATTAAATCTGACTCGACGCAAGTACACTAATACAATTATTAGACTACTTGTAAAATAAGCCAGCTTAGCTTTGTAACTAACTTTTTAAAGTAATAGAAAAAGTAACGATTTTTCAATATACATAATATTATATATATTTTTTGTAATTATTGATTTATATTATTTATTAGTGAAACCTACAGTATAATTACTATAAAAAAGACGTGTGGCACTCGGGGACTGCCGCGGTAAAGCTATTGCATGCTATGCCTTCAATCCACACCTCCGTGTCCGTCGGAGTAGGGAGCGTGAGGTTTTTTCGTTACGGAATTTCTCGTTTCGGTCCCCGCGCTCAAGGCCCGCGATAGAAGTTATGCAATAGCTTTAAAATCTGGAAAACTTAAATCTAGAAATATTAAAAATTACGGTGTGACATATTCAAATCTATTTATTACTTCTTACTTAGGTATTTAGTCTCATTAGTTAGAGATTCCATGTACCGAAAACACAAATATTACTAACATTAGCATAAAATGAATGCAAAAATGCGCGCGTAATATAATGTGTTCCTAACCTACGGTCTATTGAATTTTATAGCACCCTGTTGCGTTCAAATACTTGTTGCGTCAATCCGTATTTAATTTGCTCCAAGTTTGTAGTTCATTTCTGCTTTCACCGTTTATCATTTTGTTGGATATAGTAAATAAAGTCTGGCTTACTGTGTTCTGAGAATTCGCTGTGGTTGGTACTTGATTTAAAGTACCTTTTACCAGATTTTAAACTTTATTCATGCACGTTATTTACCTTTACATTAGATCTAATACTTTGTATGTTATAACTATGCATAAAAGGTGGTATACATTTTTTAAAGTTTAGGCCCTATGAGGGTTTAGGCTCTTCGCTGGCCAAGTGCAACTTGGCTGAATTTGACTTTTTCTACTTGGACATACGGGTCTCTCCTCAATTTTTCTTCTTAAAGTTTGGAACATTGGTCTTATTTATATAGAATAATTCAAATTTGAAATCTATAGTAACTATCCATAAAAAAATAGGTTATCTAAAGTGGATCCCATTATAATGTTACCGTACCGTACCGTACCGTAGCATTTAACAGCAACATTGCTCTACCAACAAAAACTTTTAACTAATTAAGGAGTTAAAATATAAGGTGTATTTATCCAGACATGACCATTAAAACTAAGTAAACAATGGCGCAGAATTGCCGAGACACATTTAACATTCCTGAAGCGTTTCCGCTCTCTTGGTTCTGTATAGGAAATTAATAAACTGCTGTAAAGTTTAGTATCTTAAAGTGCAATAAGATCTCGTTTCCTTCGCTATTTTTATTTGTCAAATACATTTACCTTTTTTAAAGATCATAATGTAATATTATAAGCAGGTAAATTTTAAATTCATATTGCAACTACTCGACAGACTAATTCTTCTAAAATTATTAAGCTAAATTTAACATCATGTAATATTATAAGCAAGTAAATTTTAAACTCATATTGCAATACTCGACGGACTAATATTCCTCTAAAATTAGAAACGTACATCTTCAAGATCGTACTATAATATTATAAGCATGTCGTTTTAAATTAATATTAAAATTACTCGACAAACTATTATTCCTCTAAAATTAGAGCTACATTTTTACAAAGCATGGGCAAAATTTATCCCATAAGAAGGCTGGATGAGCGGTTAGTGTAATTTAATCTCATATCGCAGTAATATTAATTCTATATTTAGAGGTTACACGTGGACATGGCAATTTCTCAGTATTTTAAATGTCATGGTTACCAAAATGTCATAAATTTAATTTCAAAGTAATAATACGCAGAATCGATTGAATGCATTAATTCTGAGAACCCTTTTGGTTGAACAGAACGACCTTCAATATACCTAACGTCTTCATACTCTCGCATATTATTGAAAGCTCTATTAGAATATCACGTGTATTGGATTAATCTTCGTTCTAGACATTTCTATGCAGTTCTAGCTAAATGTCATTTTAGTTCAAACATTCGAGAAGGTTAGTTAGTCGTCACTATTAATAATTAAATTTTAAGATGCTTTGTGTAAAGGTTTTTCCAAAAAACTGGTTTTTCGGATTTCAATCAATTGTAAAGTACTTTTGGAGCCATAGGTGTCCCCTCCATATAATATCAGCTATATGTTAGCTTGTTAAAAGTTATAAAAAATGTCTAAAAATTATAAAAAGTTTTATAACTTGTTTAAAATAAAAACAATATTTTCAGTGTCTTGTGTTTTGGGATGACTACCGTAAAAGAGCGCTTACTGCAGTTGTCGTACGCTAACTGGGTCGCTTAAAATAGAGTAAAACGTTTACTTGGGTAAGGGCCGATTTTGTAATGCTTGGATAAAACTTATTCGCCCAATAAAGTATTAACCGATAATATTAAAATGTCACATAAACTGCCAAATACGGGCAATTAGAATACGTTTTTTACATTATTCGACGAATAAGTTTTTAAAACTTTATTCGTCGTGGATTGAAAAATCAGCCCTTAGTTTTCAATTGTCTTATTTATCAATGATAGATCAAGAGCCCACGACGGCCAGACATTCCTTTCTTTAATAAAGTTGAAAGTTTCTCTGTAGGTATATGTCTCCGATACAGATAAGAACGACTAGCGATTATCAAGTGTGGGTTGTGGTTACTTTGGCAGGAAACAGGTGTATAAAATTGTACCTAACTTTCATTTTGGACTTGTACTTGTACCTAACTTCAAGTTACTTGGGGACCTATAAAAAGGTGTTACCTTAAGAGCCGGACAGTTTTCATGGTTCTTACATCTAGCCAGACACATTTAAAAAATAACTAACATATCATCTAATTAACGTTACTATCTAAAAGTGTATCAAATATGAAATAACACTCTAAAAACATTAGTTAACTATAATTATTAAAAAAACAATATTATCCATACTAATATTATAAATGCGAAAGTAACTCTGTCCATCTGTCTGTTACTCAATCACGCCTTAACTACTGAACCAATTTGCATGAAATTTGGTATAGAGATATTTTGATACCCGAGAAAGGACATAGGATAGGTTTTATCCCGGAAATCCTACGGGAACGGGTTTTTCTTTGAAAACGCGGGCGAAGCCGCGGGCGGAAAGCTAGTAATATACAAGGATAAGAAAAATAATATGGCGCGTAACGGAAAAATGTCACGAGTAACGAAAAAATGTTACACTAAATTTTTTTCCAACCCCAATAAAGAAGTTTCACTTCAAAAAATTAAACGCCATATTATAATGATAATATTATAAGGGATGAAAGAAAAAAGATAAGTGTTTAGGTAAAGTGTACTTAGGATCAACGCTACTAAATTAGCTTCTCAAATAAGAAGATTTATATTCCATACTAGCGGTCCGCCCCGGCTTCGCCCGTGGTACATATTTACGTTTTCTCTACATAAAAACCATCCTCGTACTTCAAGGAATATAATAAAAAAAGAATTATCGAAATCGGTTCGGCCGTTCTCGAGTTATGCGCTTACCAACACATTTTGCGATTCATTTTTATATACAGGGTGTCCCACTGTTGGTATACTAAGCTCAAAGGAGGTTATAGTTTTGCATACGCTGAGTACGTAAAAAATAATTAAAAAATTCCAGATTCATTTTTTTTTCAAATAGATGAATTCTTAAAACTCTATGTGTACACCCATAACAAGCGAGCCGCCCAACTTTGCCACCAGCACGTGCAGCAGCTATCGTTTAAGATTATGTTTTCATAGATAAAATGCTCATATAAGAGAAGCGGTATATGCCGGCTGCGCGAAGCTAGAGAAGAAAACATGGATTTTCAGGAAAAATTTAGCAAAAAATTTTGGACGTAATTTTTTTTTAAGTTTTTTTTACGTGATCAGTGTATGCAAAACTACAAGTTCCTTCGCGCTTAGTATACCAATAGCGGGACACCCTGTATAAGATTAAATAAAACAGATATCATATTATTATATTTTTATGAAAGCTCAATCCATGTATGTCTCTTTAATTAGTGATCTGTAGGTCTGTAGGCAGTAGAACATTTGAACGTGCTTGCCCGAGGTAAAATCAATGCAAAAACAGTAAACAGGGGATATCGCAGAAAGTCTACTTCGATTACTATAATATGTTTTGATTATTCTTGACAAGGTTTTGTTTACCATTTCTGTATTACCTGCGCATCAGTTGATATGTTTTTAATATCAAAATAAACGATACTGTTCCATGTTTGTCATAAACATAGAATTCCTTTTTAAAATACCGTTTAAAACCGGATTATGTAATGATAAACAAACATAATATGACTAATGCATTTTCCAGATCTTCAGTATCCTAAAATTATAGGTTTGGCATTGATTATAGGGTCCAGTTTGCGCCATGAGGGTGGGAAATTAGAGGAGGGCCTAGAATCAACTGCTGGAAGAGACAGGTTAGATTGCGAAGTATTCCCGCTGTCTTGTCTAAATCAGCGCGTTGGTACACGATGGTTTAGTCAGTAGGCATCCGACGTAAGCCTCGGGTTCTTTTTTGGAAGTAGGTATCTTATGCAAGATGTCACCACCTAAAAAAAACAGAAACTCTGTCAGAGTAATATCATATATATGCCAATTTGTAACACTACCAAAAGTGTTAACATTCATTATTGCAAATCGGTTTCGAAAAAAAAGATTTTACTCGCAATAAAGGTATTCATTACTTGTTTTATTGTTTCGATAGTTCAGCTCAATTGCATTGCTTAATGAATTGGATTTTCATAACAGTACAGTTCGCATAACAACGAAGCGGTAAATATTGAATTACCAATCAAACAATTCTATGATGAAACTTAAGATTTGTTTTCAAGTTCAAGAGCAAATTAATTATGCAGTTGGCTGCAATGTTTTTAGATCAAGCATTTCACCGTCTTCTTTAAGTGATACAATATTCTGGTCTATTACCTATCAACAATTAATTAAATTATATTGAATTATTTACGCTACCATTCACAAAACGTCTCTTAAATAATAGCAGGAAGAAGTCTACGTGCGTCAATTTACAAAATTTGTTCAAAGTTTCAAGTATTACCCATTAGTGGTATACACCCGCATGTGGGTATAGCGAGCTAACGAGTTCGCGCCAATGCCCCACTTTCGTGTCGATCCCTTATCCGAGCATGCGTGAACCTGTTGCGCTAACCTCCACCTTAAATGTGTCAAGTTCAACATCACTTTCTTTGTAACGGAGATTTTCGGTTGTACACGTTTTACTTTTATTTTTAGGACTCAATGGAGGAGTTAAGGCAGACTTGTGTTTTTAGCAGATTACGCCAGATGGAGCTGTGGTTTTGGTTGTATAAGTGTTGTATACATATTATGTATATGTATGTGTTTCTTTGACACTCTCTGTAGCGTAAACGGCAAGGTAAACGGTTTATTATGTTTTCACGCCTGAATCAGTGAACTGATTTAGATCGATTTTAATGTTTAATTTGATATAGAAGATAGATAAAGAACGGTGGATTTGGGACAAAACCAAAACACAACAGAAAAAAGCATTTGAAACGTCGAGATAAACCCAGTTTGTAAGTAAAAATAAAATTACCAATCTTAAAATAAAAATAACATCACTACCTACTGCTTAAAATGGTAAAGGAAAACATCTTGAAGAAACCGGTATGTCCAAGAACCATAAAATTGACGAAATTTGACATCTACCAACTCGAACTTGGCCAGCATGGTGGATTACGGCCTGAACCAAGGCAGGAACATCTCTTATCAGGGAAACATATACATGGGCTAATGATGATGGAAGAAAGCTATTAGAACGTAAATATATACAATTTTGATCTCTCTCTTTTTGATATAACAAATCAACCATTAGCGCCTGTTACACGTAATGTATTTACTGTGTTCCGACAATTAATACTGATGTATCTTGATATTTATTGTATGTGTAATCTCGCGTCAGAATTTACCATATAAGGCTCCTGTTACATTTGAAGTATAATATATCGTAATTCGTAAGTTTAGTTTTTATAGATAAACGTCTGCTTTTATTGATAGACCATAGTTATAGTTCAATAAAAGTACACTGAATTTAAATATTAAAACTAAATAACACGATACATAAGTATTTATGGGCAGAACACAATAAATACTTTACTTATAACAGGCGCCTTAATCATGATTCAGCATTTATTGTTAGATGTCTTTTTTAGGGTTCCGTAGCCAAAATGGCAAAAACGGAACCCTTATAGTTTCGTCATGTCCGTCTGTCCGTCTGTCCGTCTGTCCGTCTGTCACAGCCGATTTACTCGGAAACTATAAGTACTACAGTGATGAAATTTGATGGGAATATGTGTTGTATGAACCGCTACAAAAATATGACACTAAATAGTAAAAAAAAGAATTGGGGGTGGGGCCCCCCATACATGTAACTGAGGGATGAAATTTTTTTTTTCGATGTACATACCCGTGTGGGGTATCAATGGAAAGGTCTTTTAAAATGATATAAAGTTTTCTAAAAAACATTTTTCTTAAAGTGAACGGTTTTTGAGATATCAGCTCTCAAAGTCGTAAAAAGTATGTCCCCCCCCCTCTATTTTTATAACTACGGGGTATAAAATTCTAAAAAAAATAGAGGTGATGCATGCTAATTAACTCTTTCAACGATTTTTGGTTTGATCAAAGTATCTCTTATAGTTTTTGAGATAGGTTGATTTAACTGTAATTTATTATATTTGCTGCTACGGAACCCTTTGTGCGCGAGCCCGACTCGCACTTGGCCGGTTTTTTTATTGATTGATTGGATTACAGTCATCAGTTTGCTAGTTACATGTCCAATAAATAATTAATATTAAGTTAAATTATTATAATTATGTATTTTATTCAATAAGCTTATTATATGTAAATATATTTTATATATGTATATAATATATATAATATCTATCTATGAACGTACTGCCGCTCCAATCGCTTCAGAGAGGGGCCACTGAAAATCAGCGTTGCATATATATATATTTAACTTATGCTGAGTGGCTACCTGACTTGGCTCCACTTTTCGGCTTCATTTTATTTTATTTTACTCTTTCATTTATTATACTTGTATTGTTTTGTTTCATGTTGTGTTGTTTTAATTTGAATTAAGTATTGTATTCTGTGTCAATTGTGTTTGTTATTAATTATTATTGTGGAGTCAAATAAATGATCTTTCTTTCTTTCTTTCTTTCAATAAATACTTTACGTGTAACAGGTGCCTTAAGTCAGCATTTGATGGAAATATATTTTTAAGTTTACAGATATGGAAACGGAGAAATATTATAGCTTATATTAAGCTGATTATAGCTTGGCATGATAAACTTTTTTAATCTATAGAAATCAATTTCTTCTAGGATTTTTTCATGCCCATTAATAATCTTAGTAGAATCACCACACCATTTGGTTTTTAACGTTCTTACTACGTCAGAATGACGTCACCATAGAACTCGTGGCGATTCCCTCAATGGATGCTCGGTAATCAAACGAATGTGCTTCCATCCCATCGAACGTCCTACTGTAACCGTAGCGTAGCCTTGCTACGAATAGGCTACGAATACTGAACTAACACGTCACAATAAATACAATACGTGTACGGTGTAACATGCCATAACATAGACATGGGTGACATGTTAAAAAATATTTTCATATATTTAACTAAATTTATTTTTATATATTCGTAAAAGACGTTAGCAATGCCACGATATAAAAATAAACATGTGTGAAGTCCCATGTCCCCTAGTGGGGTAAGAAGTAGATGCATTATACATCTGTTTCACTGATCGGTTTTCTTTAGGGACAAGAAGGTGATGATCAGCCTTCTGCGTCCTGCCAGACCGAGACATTTTTTTTTTCTTCGGTACCAAAGGGATTCGAACCCAGGGCCCCTAGGTGTTACGCTCACGCGTCAACCACTGTACCAAGGAGGCGGTCGATAAAAATAACCATACAAAAGGGAAAAATAAACGTGATTAATTACACACAAAGGGTTAATGTTATTACAATGTAATGGCAATATCAAAGAGATTATAAATAAAAATAGCATTAAATCCTACACGCGTGCATCAAAATAATTATATATTCTGAGTAGAATAATTGTTAATGCAAAAAAATCGCAAAGATTAAATCTCGATTCATAACGATTTAAGTGCTAAGCTGCACTCCGAAAAGGTCGAGCTTTATAAAATAAATTTCCATAAAAACAAGAATAAAAATAAAGAATTCATTTTCCTCTGTTAACTATTGTAGAGTGGGAGCTATTTGAATAGGGATAAATTCAAGAGGCCATAAAAACGTGGAGATGAAATCTCATATCTGTATTTTTCGAATTGAATAAAGGGCCTTACACCTTCACGGGGCATTGTAATTGTATTTCATACAACCAGCTTAAAAAAATTATAAAGGTTTATAATTTAATCTACGTTTCGATAAATAGTACATTATAAATAATAATAATTCAAAATATAATAAATGGAATTATTATTATGGAGTATACGTAAATATACAAAGATATAATAAATCACATAGGTACTAAGCATTTTCCACAAAATAAAAACTTATAATTAATATAGATTGAAATTGAAATAAAATCTAATAGAAAAATAGTTGCATACACTATAATAAATATATTCATTTTCTAAAAATATTCAAGCCGCGGAAAATTTACAAATTACACAGGAGTAAATACACATTATATTTTAGTTCTAAATAGTGTTTCCTCATTAATTTACGGTGTTCCATAATGCCCCAGCATGGTAAAAGACTGCGAACATTATATCTTCATACTGCAAAGCTAACTAGAAGGAATGTTCTAGAATACCGTGTAAGTCCTATAAAATACCCCTTGCACGTAAAGCTTCGCGAAAGCTTGACCTATCCTAATGAAAATAAGTTCATCACACTAAAAAGAAAAAAATGTTGTGTGGTTTTATGAAACCACGGTAAAAGTGAAACTGTTCGAACGGTTCCGAACACTGCTTTGTGTAGCGCATGTCGCGTGACGGTCGGCTGCCGAGTAGGTATACCTACTCGGCAGCCGCGATACACGCGACATGCGCTACACAGACCAAAAAGTTTGAGACGATGTAATAAAAGTTTCACTTTAAAAAATGTGTGCGTGTACTAGTGTAGTGTACACGTAAGAAGTGAAACTTATTTTTCAAAAAATAATTTATTACATGCAACTTTACAGAAATACGTCGTCAAATCATCAGGTAAAATGTCACGCGTAACGAAAAAATGTTACACTAAATTTTTTTACAACCCCGATAAAGAAGTTTCACTTCAATACGCAAAAGAGTCTGTATAATTGTCTATTACAGCTTTTTAATACGCTTTTATAAGCTTCACCTGTACGTTGGTATGTAACCGACTCCTTTAGACTCGATACTGGCCCACTTTAAACGGGATTTTATTGAAACTTTGTATAAGTTATCAAGGATTGGTGAAAATACAATAATTTCATGAGTTTGAACGTATTTTTTAACCGACTTCAAAAAAAGGAGGAGGTTCTCAATTCGACGGTATTTTTTTTTGTATATTAGTTACACGATTACTCCGGCAATTATAAACCGATTTGAATAATTCTCTTTTTATTTGGTAGGTCATACGTCAGAGGTGGTCCGGTCCCATTGTCACCAGGTCAGGATCTGATGATGGGATCCTGGAAAAATCGAGGGAAACCCTCAATTCCCTGTAGGCATATACACTGTTTATCAGAAATTATCTTAATCTATGTAGATTTTCGCATCTAATGGTCACCATCTGATGTTGCTGAGCTGATGTTGAAGATGATGCTGATGTTTAGGAGTATGGGATCTCTGTAACAAAATTATGTAAAACCATCGAATTTTAATGTGTTTTAGTCTTAGGGCTTCCGCACACGGGCCACCGGTCACCGGCCACGAAACGCCGCCACCGGCATATTTCCTGCACTTTTCATACATTTTATATGGCCTCGCCGCACACGGTTTACGCCTGTGGCAGCCACATGCTTCTAGCTTCTCGTGGCGGCGTTTGTGGCTGTGGCCCGTGGCTCATGTACGGCGACGGTAATTCATAAGGACTCCGATCCTATGTGGTATTCAGGGTCTGACGATGGAGACGGTAAATAGCCATGGGAACTCTGTAATAAAATAAAGCAATTCCGCCGTGTTTGTGCTCATTTGATTCGTCTCGACTAGGAGCTTCATGCTAGTCGATTTTTAACCAACACTTCAAAAATAACTTAGGAAACCTTTTCGTTGAAAGTTTAAAGTAATTAAAATAAAAAATTAATATCATTATTATTATTTAATATTATTTTCTACTTTTCAGTTTAAATTTGTATATACCTATATAATATATTCTTGAAGTCGGTTTTTGTTTTTTTTTCTAAAAATTAACTTTATTAATATTATGTTTCTCGATTCCATCATACTCGGGTTCCATTAGAAGGAAGGTACCCGGTCTTTTGGAAGGCTTACGTGGGGACACGGATCCAACACGTAGAGGCCCGTTGAGAGTTTTAATGTGTTGTGGGACTAAATAACGTGGGAAGAAATATTATATAGGATATCTAATGTCCAATATAAATCATTATTTAATCAATACCTACTTTAGTTTTCCCGTGAAAAAAAAACTTCATCAAATTACCAAACGTGTTCACCAAAACCGAACTCAATCAAAGCCAGTTGGCTATCACATTACGCGCCAAAATTAGAACGCTCAGCAATGCTAAGTTTATAGACGACACGTGCGAATTTACAAACTAGATTGAACCCTGGCCCCTTTAACAGCATTAGTTCAACCAACCAGGATGATACAACATGTCAATGCGGTTAGCAGTTTCGTTTACATATTTTGCCACTAGGAAAGTTTGTAGCCGCTGTATGATCCTGTATATACTTTAACATTCTTTAAAATTTAAAAATGGTAATTATCTTTAGCTTGTCTGAAGATAATTACGATTTTGTCGATGTTAGTTATTATTCTCGGTAATAATTACACTATGAGAACCGGAAATTAAAGGGAAATCAAATAAAAAAGTTGGTTATAATAATCAGTGAAGACTGTAGAAGTAACAATTATTTTGGAATGAATTCATTTTAAATATTTTTTTTTCTTGCTCAGTCGTAGTTTCAATTCAAGCGTAATTACATTAAACTATACTAATATTATAAAGCTGAAGAGTTTGTTTGTTTGAACGCGCTAATCGCAGAAACTACTGGTCCGATTTCAAATATTTTTTCGGTGTTTGATAGCCCATTTATCGAGGAAGGCTATAAGCTATATATCATCACGCTAAGACCAACAGGATCGGAGCCACGCGGGTGAAACCGCGGAGCGCAGCTAGTTTCTTATAATGGTTTGGGTAAAGTTGCCGTTGTGATGAACATTCGCGGCCAGTGGATGAAACTTGGATATTTAAGAGCAATATATTGTGAGCAGTTATAATGGACATAAATCTTGAAACGTATTAGGAACAGATATATTTGGTTTTGTATTAATCATTTACGTAGAATCTAGGTGATTTATTATAAGATTTTTTTTAGGTTTCTCCTTTATTTATTTAAGAATACTAATCAACACGACGTATATGAACGCTTCCTGCGCAATATATTGCTCTATTAAAATATCCAAGTTTTATCGGTGGCCGCGAAAGCCGGACGCCACTAGCTCATAGAAAAGTACCCAAACCCCTTTAAGAATGTCACGTATCTGTTAATTACTAACTACTAAGTATATCAATAAATATACAAATTGAAGAGATATATATATTATATATATCGGACGTTCAAGCTCAAAGGAAAATACACAAACTCTGAATGCAAGCTGCAAACGAAATACTGGCTTAATACAAGTACTTTCAGTTAATTAAATGTTTAGCCTGAAACCAAGCAATAT
Organism: Colias eurytheme; assembly: GCA_907164685.1. Taxonomy (NCBI): domain Eukaryota; kingdom Metazoa; phylum Arthropoda; class Insecta; order Lepidoptera; family Pieridae; genus Colias; species Colias eurytheme. The sequence continues at coordinate 108,723 of CAJQZN010043352.1, read as the reverse complement.
TATTGGTCAGTGGGCGCTCCTAGACAATATTAGGACGAATTAAAACAAACCCTAATAATAATATTGAACCCGAGGCCTTGTAAGCACTAATGAAGCAGTTTTCTCTGTAACAAAAAAGAAAAAGAAACATTTTACTAGCATATTAATTAATTATACAAGAATTATATTATAATGAGTCATTATTTCATATTGGATTTATACCGCACTTACCTATTCTCTTTCTTCTGTATTTTTATTATTTTATTAATATTATGCTTTTATTATTCTCTGATATTGAAGGTTAATTTTCTATACGAAGTTTTTCATACGTTATCACTTATCTATATACTAGACTAGCTGTTGCCCGCAGCTTCGCCTGCGTGGAAAAGATAAATTTATATGATACAAATTTTCATCCTCTACAATCGACATCGAAGGCAAAAATCGTTTTTAGAATTTTTGTGTGTTTCTCTGTATGTACGCTCGGACTAAACTAAAATGAACTGCATTTACTTCAAATGGTACAGAGATGCTTGAGCCCTGAAAAAGGACATGGGAGAGGTTTTGCAACTGCAATACATTAGCGAGCGTGGCTCAAATCCTATTACGGCACATATTTCAAATATTCCATGCAAACTTCACAGAAAAGTCAGTATTTTTACGAATAATATTGAAGCAAGCTGCGACTTCACACAAAATACAAAAATGACAATGAAAATTTTTCCGGAATATTCTTATTTCTTACTATTTCATGTTAAGATGTTTTGTGCAAAATATCATACTTTAAAGCGGATTTTCTGTACATTGAATCCCAGATCTCTGGGAAGCGATAAAAATACCTTTCGTTATTGTTTAGCTAGAACAAAAGTATTGTACATAGGAATTTTCATAACTCAATTCCGCAAATTGCATTTGTACGTAAACAGTTTTGTAAAAGTTCAACAACTTCTATGGTACGAAGAAATGCTTAAAGCGCGTCACACACGATGAAGATACTATAATATTTTATCTTAAGATACTGTTATATTTTATATTACAGTATCTTAAGGTATCCGGTATCAGCGTTCTGACCATTATTTTTCTTTTTGTCATTGCGTACTAAGACCCCTGTAGAACCGCCATCCTGTTACAAATGACCCGAAACACTAACACAAAATTTCGGGTAGTATCTTCACCGTGTGTGACGCGCTTAAGACTTTGAAAACCTGGGATATAATATATTATTGTAATTATTGTGAGATTATGTATAGTTAGCATTAGCTCATAATATGTTTACTGCAGCGATATAATAGGACTCAAGCCCTGGGAAATGTTCCAACAAAAAAGTACTGTAAATAAAAGTACCAAGAAATTTTAAGAGTAACGATCACAGATCAAGTACATTGAGGTGACGGTCAAAATAGATTTCTTAGAACCACTTTCTAACTTATCCTCAGCGAAAAGGTAAAACAAAATATTTTTAGCACGTCTTTAATGCCATTTATAGTCATTTTGAATATACATCTAATGAAGAAAGAAAATTTACTGTTCTCCAATTTAAATGCTTGGGTAATTTTTAGATTTTCTTGTGAACGATATCTGCCATTCTGAATGTTCCTTGTAATCGTATATTTTAATATGAAAAAGTTATATTGCTAGTGTTTCAGTTATAAATATAATTTTTTTTTCTCCCCTATTAAAGAAAAATAAGACATCGAATTTTAAGTTTTTCTTTGTAAAGCCTTTAACTTTGAAAAGAGTATAAACTATAGACTATAGAGTTTCTCGTCCATTGTTCCCAATGGCTACCCGCATAATGCGTATGTACGCTCTTACACTTAAATATTATTTCCTGAGACGGTTAACAATAGCTCTTTTTTACAATCAGCCAATCATTCAAAACTTGGCAAGTATGAATGTATGTAAGTATGGAAACTACTACAAATATGTTATTATTTTCTCATCGACCATTAAAAGAGAAATCCGATTAAGCTTTGCGACGAATCAAGTGCACAGATCAAAGTTTTACATCTTCCTGGCAAGCGCGCCTTGGCTTCAAACTGTTGCCGATTTTAATCGTAATAATATCGTGAGGAAATCGAAGTAGGCTAAGATTGGAGTAAAGTAAATACAAGATACATGAATAAATCTATCATGAGATGTATTTAATTTCGTTTTTAATGGGCAAATGGGCTTCACAAAGGGCAGCGTTGGCCCAACAAATGATTATCGATGTTTGCCGCTCTATCGAATAAACATCTACAATCAACAATGACGCCGATTATAGACGAGCGGTCGGTTGTTGACTGCTCGAGCTGTCGCTACAAACCACGCAGTTGGCGGCTTGAAGCGGTCGCGACGGCTCGAGCAGTCCGTGTACGGCAGTGAATGAATGTCTATAGTTCACCGCACGGTCGCGACTTCAAGCCATCGGTCTCAACTGTTTGAAGCGGTCCGTGTACGACCGCCCTAAACGGCATATCATTTAGACAATCCATACTTAATATTATAAATGCGAAAGTAACTCTGTCTGTCTGTCTGTTACTCAATCACGCCTTAACTACTGAACCAATTTGCATGAAATTTGGTATGGAGATATTTTGATACTCGAGAAAGGACATAGGATAGGTTTTATCCCGGAAATCCTACGGGAACGGGTTTTTCTTTGAAAACGCGGGCGAAGCCGCGGGCGGAAAGCTAGTGTCCGATAAATAAAACCTTTGGTGGAAATTACAACTTATGGTACGCGGGAGTCGAGCACGCTTCGGCACGAATAGGGCCAGTTCGCGCCAGAGACGATACCACACTTACCACACCAATAAATAATAAAAAATGAAATAGCATGTAAATGTTATTGTGTTTCGTACAATAAGTGGGTGAGTCATAGACATAGCCTGTTACATATTCCATCTCCACATTTATTTTCCTTAAAACGAACGATGTATTATGCTCTTATACTGAAAATGTTCATGAGTGGTGATCATCGTTTAACAGGCAAAGCACTAGTCTGTTTACTAGCACTTACATTTAAAAGAAAAATACAAAGAATGTGAAGAAAGTTCTACATAAAAGTGAAATCGAATGTCTTTTTGTTACTACCTATAAATACTTTTTTACCCAAATTTATTATTTTTCATTGTATAATGATATCCTCTCAATCCTGAAATCCTACAATCCCCAAATAATTAAATGTAGGTACTCCACCGCCATTGTAATAATTTGCTCTAACAAATATTTATATATAAATATATATTTGTACAAAAAAGTGTTTCAAGAACGAAAGCGCTATATAATCAGTATAATCTTGTAACCTTTAAACAAATGCATCTTGCGATAAATCTTAGCAAACAGATGCAATACGATTCTATGAAACGGGAGGATAAAATTTCCACTCACCGTCTTGTTTACTGCGTATTTGTCGTCTTAATGAAATAATTCCACGGAGATTTAGTACACAGCTAATTAGTTAGAGTAATGATTATATGTGTGACTTGTTTATTTATTATTTCTTCTTTTTATGCCATTGTATTGTACCAAATGCCCTAATTTCATAATTTCATAATGTCATAATGCCTTGACCTTTTATTAAAATACTCTTTAAAGCGATTAAAACACTTTAATTTGAATTTTGATAGTACTTCCGAATAATTTGGTAAAACATCAATTTCTTCTTCATTTAAAACTTCTTCGTTGCCACTCAGACCGCTATGGGAAGGAATCCATTGCAGTGCCAAAGTAACATTGGAGTAATTGAAATTATTAATTTGTTCTTTTATTTTATTTGCTATCGGGAAAGCTCTCTTACCAGACACACAACCATAGCACACAACGTTTAAGATGGTGGAGGACTTTGACTGTCTGTGAGAATAACTATTTTTTGGGCATTTATATAGCAAATTTTATTCTGCTTTACTCTTATCTCTTATCTTTATAAAATAGACATTGGCTGATTCTCAGATTTATACAATAGGCACACAAAATTTCATGAGAATCGGTCCAGTCGTTTCGGAGTATTATGTAACATTGTGACACGACAATTTTATATATAGTGTAGATTTGACGCTTCAAAACCAATATGAATGAATGAATGAAAACGCTTTATTGTACACCATTACAAACAGGAAATAGACATGTACATATTCAGAAGAGAGACATGCACAAATGGCGGCCTTATTGCTTTAGTAGCCATATCTTCCAGGCAACCAAACACAAGATAAAAACATAAAATCATGACAGAGCGTGGTGGTAAAGCTGTATTAAATTAAGGGCCGATTCAATGCTTGGATAAAACTTATTAGTCGAATCCATACTAATATTATAAATGGGAAAGTAACTCTGTCTGTCTGTCTGTTACTCAATCACGCCTTAACTACTGAACCAATTGGCATGAAATTTGGTATAGAAATATTTTGATACCCGAGAAAGGACATAGGATAGGTTTTATCCCGGAAATCCTACGGGAACGAGTTTTTCTTTAAAACGCGGGCAAAGCCGCGGGCGGAAAGCTAGTAATGTATAAAACTACCATTTTAAAAACTTATTCTAATTGCCCGTATTTGACAGTTTATGTGACATTTTAATATTATCGTGTAATACTTTATTGGACGGATAAGTTTTATCCAAGCATTGAAAAATCGGCCCTAATAATGTTAACAGATATGTTAACCTTCTTACAATTACGACAAATCTATCGACACCTTAAGCTGAAATCCATCAAGGGGCTTACGCTACAAGGCGTGCCAAAGAGATAAATGGATACATACATACATGCATACAAAGTTACACGTGTTGAACCTAAACCTACATGAAATTACATCAGATTGAAAAGCAGCGTAACAAACAACATTCTTCTACTTCGACTAAATCCACACAAATATGTATCCACACAAATATCTTTATTATCATACTGCATAAAGATATTATTAATCTTTTCTAGAAAATCCAGTTGCAACATATTAAAATTGATCATTCCTACTCATAGTTCTCGTACCACGCAGTAAAGAATACAATATGGACATTGAGATAATATTACTACGTATGGAGGAGACACCACGAACAAAAGCTGTGCGCCATTTTTTTGCTCTAACTAAGTTTTAAAAATTATTATCTAGTTAGGTACTTACCGATGAAAGTTATTCCTTTGCACTTTTCCGTATTATTTGTATTATTTGTGCAATATAGTAACACACACGAAGGCATATTTGATGCGTTTCACTTTAAAACCATTAAAAAAAACCGCTCAACATACGCCACTTGGCGTATGTTGAGTGGAACATAAGTGATGTAGGCGGTGTCGTCTCCATATTAATTTTATCTCAATGAATATGGATACATTTTTCTAATCTGTTGTGAAATGAAATTCCTGAAATTAATATGTTCATATCGCTGCCTACGCATTTTAGTAAGTAAATCGATAACCATCTCGATACAATTTCTTATAACTATATGCCTATAGACTTCTTTTTATGCAATTTTAACTAACTACTAGCTTAACGCCCGCGGCTTCGCCCGCACTTTCAGAGAAAACCCCGCATAATTCTCTTTCCGGTGGGATTTCCGGGATAAAACCTATCCTATCTCTCAAGTTGGATCGAACTGCACATGGTGTGCGAATTTTATTATAATCGGTTAAGTGGTTTAGGAGTCCATTGAGGACAAACATTGTGACACGAGATTTAAATATATTATGTACCTAATGAAATAAAATTTCATCAATGTTCGCCGCGCTTCGCGCGTTCACGTTATCTACCTCTATGTTAACGTTTGTGAAAACTTTCTAAAATAAAAACTTTGAATTTACAGAGAAACAAATTGGTTTTCTTGAAAATCCTCAATAATATATAATATATCTTATATATATATATATATTAAATATAGGTAATATATAATATCTCTGTCTGTCATAATCCAAATTACCAAAACAGTTTATTTTATGAAGATAAAAAACTAACCTTATAATTTGATTGAAATCTATCTTCTATAATATAAAAATGAATCGCAAAATGTGTTGGTAAGCGCATAACTCGAGAACAGCTGAACCGATTTCGTTAGTTATTATTGACTGGTTCAGGGTTTTGACTGTAACATATAAAACGTAATTTTTTATTATAAAACTTTTTGGTATTTCAGGGTGTCACCTCCAGATTAATAACAGACTGTCTATTTCATAGGCTGATGTGTAAACTGTAAGCAATATGGATTGGTCGAACTGTTGTTTAACCATGTGTATGTAACTAGCCTTAAGCTCCGTTTTAATATAGATAAACGCAAACACAGCTGCGAATGTCAAACGATGAAATTCCTAAGCATTTGCTCATGTGTGCAAATGTTTGGTGTTTGTGGTCAGCTCTTCAGCAGTATGAAATCTATTTTTAAATTGTTACAGATGTAATATTATATACTTTAAATAATAACGATAGAAAACTTATTCCGTATGCCCTACGACCTATTAAAGGCAGAGGACGTCACACGTCAGTCTTTCACATGTATCTATTTTTGTATCATCTGTGAAACACTAAAATTATCTATTTGTATGCAATTTTAAAGTCTGTAAGGGGTGCTACAATCTGTTTAAACGAAACAAGATCATAATTATCTACTACTTCATATATTTATTTCATCTACATTTTGCCCCAATTAGGACACCACGTGGCGAGAAACGCGTACACGGCGGGTCGCTCCGGCAGGCAGTAGCCAAGGCTCTCCAGGAGGGACGGGGTCTGAGTGACAGACTTGTGGAAGTCATCGAAGCTGATGACACCATCTACGTCCACGTCCATCCGCTTGAGCATTATGTCCACAAATTCCTGGAAATGGAAAAATAGTTAAAGTTTAGTGTTAATGGATCATGTTGCTATGTAAGAAATAAATAAAGAAATATACGTTTATCCTAGGCTGAAGTGTTAATATAATCTAGCGCGGCTAGCGTTCTACGCATTAGCTAATTTTGCTTACGCTACGCCAATCATTATACTTATATTACACTAAAAAAGATCACGATTCAATCTTATTCAATAAATTTTCGTTTCAGTTAAATCTTTACTCTAAAGTATTTTAAGATCACAAAATATCGTCTTATCAATCTCATAAGATCGTATCAAAGATTACTTTGTAAAAAATTGTGAATTACAGTTATTTTTATTTCAGTTCACTTTGAATGTGTTTCACCTTATTAAAATCAGAAGGCGCTCTATAAAATATCAATTATCAAATAATTAACATTAAAAAATTCATACAACACTCAAGCAACTATACCTACATCTGTTAACATATTAATATTTCTATAAATTATAAAATATTTCCGATTTCACGCGCCAATTATCGTTCACCTGACCCTAACCTAGCTGTATACGCAGAGGTCAGTGTTACGCTACGACCGTAATCCTCAGCAGATTGCTTATTCATATGCTGGATTCATAAATGAAAATTTGCCATTAATTTATTGATTTTATTCCGGCAATTGAGTGAACAGGCTTCTTCTGGGTAAACGTGCTCCTAAATAGATCGCAACACTACTTAAAATCAGGCAGGATAGACGGTCAAACATCTACCCATTTAATATTAAAAAACAATTGCACTCCTCATCACATTAATATAGCAGGTATTGGTTCAATTATCATGTCGCTTACGAATAACAATACCCGCGGCCCATTATTAAAGTGGCTCGACAGAACAGTCAAGCTTTTGTTGGTAGAAATCCGACATAACCCACGGCTCCTTCCCGGGGAGCGGTCGGTAGGTACCTATGCAGGAACTTCCCACTAAAATGGTTTCAATTGTATTGTTGTTAGTTTCAATATTAAGAAGGCGTATAAAGCCAGATAATTCTACGATTAAGCCCCGCACATTACGCGCCATGCCGCGCGCCCTCACAATACCCTCATACACCCGGCTCATCCAACGTACGTAAAGTTCATCGCACGCTAAATTATACACAATATTCTTCGCTCGTTCAACGCGTATTTTCGGTAGTTAGTAGGTATGTTGTCTAAAATAATTGTATAAAACAGTGAAGTTGAAATCATCACAAATTATGTAATATGTCTTTTTATTATTATTTGTTTATAATTATTAATGATAATCTATACATATTATAAAACAATAAAAAAAGTAAAAACTGTCTGTATGTAATATATAAAAAAAAAACAATATTAGGGAAACAGTATAGAGCACGAATCCGTAAAAAAAGTCTGTCGAAATAGCGAGTATAGATACTATTTTTAAATAAACATACGCAGTCGACGACACACATTCCTCCAGAACTTTATTTTGATTAATTTGGTTATAGTCCATTGAATGAGTCCCTCCAAGGGGGGTCTAGAGTGCGTGAGTTAGTAACGTAAGATGTTTCTTCGGAAACATGTCAAGAGTCCCTAGGTAATAAACATACTAAAACCCCGGGCCACTAGGAGGAGCCCCGGAGTGGGGGGAGGGGG
>CAJQZN010043352.1:62175-90330 GCA_907164685.1 Colias eurytheme | reverse complement strand
TAATATAAAATATAACCGTATCTTAAGATAAAATATTATAGTATCTTAACCGTGTGTGACGCGCTTTAGGCTATTACGTATTCGATATTTACATACATATGCAAAGTGAACTATTAAATATTCTGTTTCCTTAGTACATCGGTTTGAGTATGCGTTACAATTTCAGGATTCATTTTTTGACTGCCCCATGAGCACAAAAAATCTGACTCTGACATATATAGTTCTCTGTACCCCCTGACTGACATAACCCTCTAAAGCCATAGTAAACTTACCAACGTACCCTTACCCGCACTATTTTTTACGAAAAAGTAACTGTAGGTTAAAAGCCGGCAAATTATGGCATTAGCGCAAATCATCCATTTTGAAAGAACTGGTGAGAAAAAAGAAAAATACCATTTATAAGTAACAATCAATGATTGCAAAATACATAACTGGCGCTTTTCCTCAAGTTATGAGGTACTGACTATATACGCGAACAGAATTTTTCAATAGGCAGGTTGTTACATAGCGAGCACCCCCGCTCGCAGCTTTCCTCGACCGAGTCACGTTGACCAAACGATTTCCTATTTACCTCGCGGACACGCGGACTTTTTAGGGTTCCGTAGCCAAAGGTTAAAAAAAAATCTCCCTTTATAAAATTAATTCTAAGCAAATATTGCAAGCACCTTCACAGCTTCTTCCACGTCGTCATCCCGCGAAGCCTTAGAGATGCTTTTCTTCATACACTGATACATAGTCTCTCTCCGCAAATGGCCTTCACCCAAAAGGTCGTAACACTGCAAGACATGTAAAACATCAATGAAATCGACAAATCAATTTAATTACAGATTATTGAAATCATAAAATTACCTTCGTGCAACGTTCTTATTTAATAATTCACGCTAAAGAGCTTCAGGAAAGTCAAATGGTCAACAATAAACGTCAATCGGTACGATTTAATGAGTACAAGAAAAAGGTCAGTCGGATAGAATATTAAGCATATTTGCTTTAACTAGTGTTATGGTTTCATTTTTATGTAACTACTAGCGGTCTGCCCCGGCTTCGCCCGTGGTACATGTTTACGTTTTCTCAACATAAGAGCCATCCTCGTACTTCCAGGAATATAATGAAAAAAGAATTATCGAAATCGGTTCAGCCGTTCTTGAGTTATGCGCTTACCAACACATTTTGCGATTCATTTTTATATATAAGATTTCTGACGGTTTGTTATAATAAACTTTTCTTAAATAATCTCAAACTACCTGAAATGTTTTTATCGACATCATTTTGCTTTTGAATATGCTGTAAAATATTATACTTAGAACAGATATTTTTTTTTTTCTTTTGAAATATTACCGAAAAGCCGATACAAGAGAAGATATAGAGTTCGAGAAGTGTGTCTGATTTAGTAAAAGCTCATTATCACACTGTTTGTATGCATTTCCTGAGAACATTTGCTATGGTGGTGTTTATTTTTTTTACACCATATGAAAGTAGAGATTTCAATGAATAAAAGGCTCCCCAAGTTTTTGAAAAAAGCTGATATTTTGACGGGTGACTTTTCGATTGAAAATTAAGTTGTTTTTTTGGTATTAATTCAAAATAAGGCGAAAAAATAAATATTTTCAATCAAATAAATTACAGTGTATTTGGGACATAATAAAGTAAGTTTCCACCAAATTTCGTAGAAAAAAAAAATTTGAAGTAGATAGAAATAAAAAACCAAAAACTTGGTTTTTTGAATTTTTCACCTAAATTATGAGGTTATGTGAAAAAATTGTCAATACAAAAGTTGTAGAACTTTTAATTACCTACAACTTTGCGATTGAACTTTTTTCCGTGGGACTTGTAGTTTTGTCGGAAATCGAGAGAAACCATTTTTTTCTCTTAAAAGCTCCCCCCTCCCACTTCCCGAACTCGGATTGACCGTAATTTATTTTTCCTTTTATTTTCATCATATTCCCCTCCTTTTCTAATGGGTTTCATCCGACTGCGATTTTTTTGCACTTTTTATTATTTTTAAAGGCTTCTACCCCAGTTTACAAGTTCTAAAAGGTACGAAATAGGTTAAGACTCCAGTTGACTCTCCAAAGTTATGAATCGTACTAATAAGTGCTTGCATTTTTAGTATTTAAGTACCTATATCTTAACGTCATACTTTTAATTGGAAATTCAATAGCATCAATACAAAATCACCGTAAATGCATAAGAAATGCGCTCCTCCAAATCGCCGCGTAAGTACAGAGACATTGCCTTCGCAAACGTTGCCATGGTAACGTAGGGAGAGGTCCCTCTATCCAGGGCCACCATAACTCGCTCCATCATATAAGCGTCCGTCATCCCCAACCCGGTATGAAGAACATCCCTAAAGTGCGCTCTGAAAAAAATTATCAATTAGCGATTGAATATTAGAACCGACACGGACATAATCCGATTTAAAAACGACAAAGAGTTATTCCATGATACATCTAATGTAATAGGAGCTTACAGAATGCAAATGCTCAAAATTCATCCATTAGGATAAATACCATTGTGCTGCCAGGTATTGATACGAGGAATCACAATCAACATTTTTACAAATAGGTACCGACTCCAGTCAGTCATGACAATTAATCCATACTAATATTATAAATGCGAAAGTAACTCTGTCTGTCTGTCTGTTACTCAATCACGCCTAAACTAAATAACCAATTTACATGAAATTTGGTGTGGGGATATTTTGATACCCGAGAAAGGACATGGGCTACTTTTTATCCCGGGAAAATGACGCAATCCCGGAAATCCCACGGGAACGGGAACTATGCGGGTTTTTCTTTGACAGCGCGGGCGAAGCCGCTGGCGGAAACCTAGTTCATTATAATTCCAAAAGTTTTCAAATTTTGATGTAAGGTCGGGAATGGTATGAAAACAAACTATATTTTGCAACCTTGTCCGCAGTCCGGAACATAGTTAAAATTGCAATTATTTACTTAAATTATCTACTTAAATTAATTTTTGCTGTATGGTCGTGAAAAAAATTCCAAATGTTCTGCAAACTTGGGGAAGTTTTCGATATAATATTTCATTCGTATTAAATTTGCAACCAATCTAAGTGTAGTTTTTTTTTTTATTAAACTGAATGAAAACCTTCCAAAAGTTCTGCAAACTTGACACAGATATCGGAAAAATATACCGAACGGTTGTATAAATTTGCACCAATTTTGGTATTGAGAATTGTAAACTCTTTCTGTTGAGATATAGAATATCTTTGTGGGAATAAATATCTAGTTTGAAATTACGGAAATTGACTTGCATAATATTATTGATAGATAGTTTATAAACTCAGGTATTAAATGTGATAATATTACAACGTAGGGCGTTCTGTAGGTAGTAAGTAGAAGAAAACAACAACAATGTACCAATTAAAATTTTAACACGCTTATATACAATTTCCCTCGTCTCGTTAGTGACTTAATGAAACAAATATTATAATCCCCCGGTATTTATATTCAGATACTACGATAGTCATCCCCGGACCAAGCCTAAGCCAACCAAGGATAAAATATACTTGTATCAAAGTTTTTGAAATATGTTTGTGAAAATCGATAATTGAGAGGTTAGCACTAGCTCATGCGATCTGCGTGCGGGATTAACACAATTATCTCACACCTTTTTTATATTGAGTTTCGCGTGAAACCCAATTTATTAGGCGAAATTTTATACCGGCTTATAAACGTGCATTGATAAAATGTTGATCAACAATTTTTTCAGGATAATATTGGTTAAATTCATACTCTTTATTAAATATTTATAAATTTAGGTACTATAAAGCATAGAGTGGGTACTGGATACCTACCTAAATAACTAAATTTTAAGTTATTTAATATTTATATGTAGGTAAGTAGGTATATTATGACGTCAATAATTATTTAAATACTAACAAGTGAACAAAGCTACTAAACATACTGTCTGGTCACGTAAACCTCTGCATGGAAGACACTATCATGATCTGAACCTACAGCATGTTGACAAACTAGCGTCAAACGAATGGCTCAGAAGAGGAGAACTCTTCCCAGAGACGGAGGGGTTTATGATAGCTATCCAAGATCAAGTGATAGAAACACGCAACTACCGAAAACATATTATAATGAAAATACCAGCTACACAATATATTTGCCGAAAATGCCACAACTCCACAGAAACCATCCAGCATATCACAGGTGCATGCAGTGCAATAGTTCAAACAGATTACAAGCATCGGCATGACCAGATTGCGAATATAATACACCAAAAACTCGCTATAAAACACAACCTTATAGACAAAACACCAAATAAACTGAAATTCAATGCAAGTATAAATGATAATTTACTACTTATGTAGTTTATAAACAAAGTATGTTTATGAAAAAATTTATATAAACTAAATACACTAAATGTTTACAAATCTTTCTGCTTTGTTGTTGTTGTTTTCATTATATTCATTAAAAATAGTGTATTAATGGGTTCAGTAAATACAAAAATTGTAGCTTAATTAATGTTGAAAAACAACAATTAATTGGATTAGTGGAAAATAATACAGAAATGGCAGTTTTGTAAACAACTGATTTTCTGTGTCGGATAAATATTATTAAACATTACTCCCACTGTCCATTGTCTTAACTGATGAACCAGAAAATGTTTTGTCTTCGTGTAATATGCTTGTAATTAACAGGTTTAAAATTATTTTTATATACGTATTTTATATTTGAACAGTTTGAATTTTGAATCCACGAGGTTTAGGAAGCAATAAATTGTTTTATTTTTAATGAACTTTAATACTTGTAAAATCTTTGTAGTTAAAAATGTAATACCAATACAGTATTAATTATTTTTTATTTCCCCATACACAAGGGAGGGTTCTCAAGTCAGCGCTTTTTTAAATTTTATTCTATTAATCTGGAAACCTAATTGTAGTTGCAAATTTTTAATGCGATTCACTCAAAATCGCTCGAAAATGTTATAAGTAAATTTAGAAATTCTTTTATTTTTTATTTTAGTTAGTTTTTTATTTAGGTATTTAATTTTTAGAAACATTCCGTTTACCTTGATATTAAATCCGACCCCGCCGGTTTCTCGTCGCGCTTTTGTATTTTGAAATATATCACCATTATTTCTGCGAACCAAAGAAGAACATGTAATGCATCATAATGCATAAAAGGAACAAAATTATGACCCAAACGAAGTTCTCCATCTATGTATTTGCTTGTAAAGAGATGTTTAAATTTCAAAAGCATACAGCGGAATGAGGATCAATAGCTGTAATATGAAGCTTTATACGTAACTAGAAGGTCACAATATTTATGTATAATACTAGGCTTGTACTACGAATGCACTCATTTAATTAATTAATGGGGTGGAAAGACGGACTCTACATGTCCATACTCGGCAGCTTAGTGAGTTCTCCCTTTTAATTATCTCGTCAAAATTATTTATTCAAAATTGAATTGGACATTTCAAAGTATGGTTGTAAATGTGAAATGCAAATATCGTAAATGCATGTTAAGGAGGCATTAAGCTGTCAGCCCAAACCACCATTAGAGCGTTGTAGGACTTATTTAGTTCTTTGACGATTTACCTTCTTTAAATATACATTTGTTTAAATAGTAGGTGGGTATGGTGGGATATTATATTGATGTTTATTTTTCGTCGAAAATACATTTTCGAATTATGCAAAATACGTGAAAATTATTTGAATTGTTTATTAAAGGTAGAGCTTCTCTTCCACTTTATTAATAAAAGTACCACAATAAAGGTTTTTTTAATGAATTTAAGTCCTAAGGATACTGACATAATATAAGAACACATATACTAAACATTAAATTTCCTTCGCGAAATATTACAGATTTTTAATTTAAGGAATTTTATTCAGGGTTAGTCAGATTTATTGCATTTTTATAATATATATTCCTAAAATGATTAGTCACTTAAAAATAATAAACTTGAAATAAAACTTTTCAAACTGCAATCGTGTAGTCTCTAATTAATTGGATATGGAAGTATTATGGCATGAGGGCATTTTAAATTTTATAGAAGAGAAAATTACTAAGTTATCAAATGCTCATATATTATTCACCATGAAAAACTGCAACGTGTGAACTGAAGGTAACTTCGTAGTATGAGGTAAAAAGAATTGTTAAGTAGTTCAATATCCGTTTATTACATTCGGTTTGATGTCCGTCTTGTTATTTCTGTTTGGAAATAAATCTAACATTGAATATTTTCTTTTTGAAAATAAATCTTGATACAGATAAAAACATGGGCTTTTACATAATAATGCGGTATATTATACCTTAAACATGTTAATTTTTTTATTTTTTTATACTTAATAATATTTTCCTTTCAGTATTTGTGAAAAACATCAAATATTCCTTTTGAGGGTCTTATCCATAATGTGAAGCATAAATAGTTATAAGTTAGTTATCAACAGTGATGATAATACCTAAATTAGATACTATCCATTGACTGTCTTCAAAGTTGCAGGCAATTTTCTAATCAATAATGCCTTCTACTCCTTCATAAAATGGGGTTTGGTGCAAGAAAATATGATTATTCTTACAATTATAATATGATTTTATTTCAAAATTTACAACTTAATAAACTAATTTGAAAAGAAAGATGTTTACGAATTACATTTTTCCTTGATTCAATTTCAACACAATATAAATGAAGATATGAACATTTTAACGGATTCATTATATTTTAATCAAAACTTTGCATTAAACTTAGCATAGAGATAGAGAAGAGACTATATATATATATATGTATTATATAGAGACTATGCCAAGAGATAGAGACTATGGGCGTATTCAGAAAGAAAGCTTGAAACTTATAGCGCCAACAAGTTTCAACAAACTTGTCGGCGCCGATCAGCGCTTATCGGCGCATGTTCATATATTATTTTCCTGCGCGGGTTACCAGCGCTGATAAGCGCTGATAAGCGCTTATAAGCGCTTATAAGTTTCAAGCTTTCTTTCTGAATACTCCCTATGTACAGAAGTTATAACCAAACATACGTTCCAACTCGTCAAAAGTAAAATGTGTGTCTTTCTGTATCTCCATCCAAATAGCTCCATGCTTTTTGCGAAATCGTATTTCTTCCATGGGATCCAACGCTGAATCTAGTGAGGCCGACATTTCTGATTTTAATCTCAAAACTTTTGTATGATAAACTAATTTAATTAAAAAATAATGATTGACAGATTGACTGTAATGTTTGTGGATCGAAATTTAGTATTCATAGAGAAAAGTAATTATATTATGTCAAATTGTTTATGGCTAGACGTATCATAGACATAAAGGTTTAATTACACTACTAAACAATATACTCGATTGGTTTTTAATTTATTTGTTACAGGCCCACTGACCTAGATACTAGTATATTCTAGAAGTTTATAATGAATTAAATAGAAATATAGAGTGTTCCCGAGGTAATGAATACGATAAATTACACCACATGAAAATAATAATAGTTTAAAAAAACTAAAAAACACGCTTTTTATAGAAAACCGAACTAAAAAATTGAAAATTTTGTCAAATTAGTGTATTGTCATCGGTCCTCAATAAAACTACAAAGTTTGAACGAAATCTGGCCGTTTAAAGTGGGTCAAAATCGCGCCCAAAGATGTCGGTTACAAACATACAGGTGAAGCTAATATAAAGCGTGTAAAAAAAAGTAAAAATAATTTAGTTCAAAACTACTGTAACTATTTTCTTTTAGTACAAATGTTGGTTACCTACAAAACTTGCATCAAATTGAAATATTGGGTATTATTATTGAATTATATTCACTAGTTACATAAAATATAATTCCACATCCTGTTTAAACTACAATGCAACTAAGGACTATTTCACTACACGTTTTAAAATGCTACCCAAATCAAGCGCAATTCGAAACTTGAAGCCACGTTCATAAAACGCTACCCGTCTCTGTCTTGCTTGCTGCAAGCGCTATGCAACTGAGGAAATTAGAAGGTACCGATGCGATTAATAAAATATGTAAACAGTCCACGCTGAATGTTAAAGGACATATCTATAGCTAATAATTCGAAGCGTAGCGCGACGGAATTAGATGCGCTGTGACGCCACAGATTGCATGACCTACCCGACCAATTAGAATTGTTCCCGCCATAAAGTAACGGTTAAATCGCGAATTTAAATATTTCAAATGTATCGCCGACCCCTTTTTAACACTACAGATAGCTGTATCAAAATTGTCATAATCATTATAGTATTGCGTAAGTTTTTGGTGTTTTTTTACAGTAATTGCTTGTTTTATATAGATTAGTATTTTGTTTGTATGCTTTTACATTTGAATGCTATAATACATAATATTTTGCATATGGATATATTATTATTAATTAGATTAATATTATATTTAAATAGATGTACAACACCGCCTAGAATCATAAAATCTAAGTTATGAATCACATTAAACCTTAGAAACTTTATGTGTTGTTGTGTTTGATTTTACGAAAGTAAATATTAAAAACTTTTTAACGGATTTTATTCATTTACAGCGAGCGTAGACACGAGGAGGCAAGTCCACGTGACCACGCTCCTCGTAAAGCGTTCGAAATATTGGGTTGAATAATAAATCGCGTTTAAAATCCGCTAAAATTTTTTTAATTCCTTAGAGACTTTCTTAGAGCTAATTTTTATTATTATGTGTAGGTATCTACCTATCTTTGTTATCTAACAACAGTTCAATAATATAATATCACTTTATAATAGATAGAAATTTTTCATCGAAACTGATGTAACAAGAAAATTTGATTCATTTTAAAATTTATTAGTTCGCTAACTCCTTTGATAGCTTGATTTAATCAGATTCCCTGTTACCTTGAAATCTGTAATAATAAAGATGCCTGTAAGATAAATTTTCCATCACAAAGTCTATGGAATTTGCCTTTAGATGTGGGTGCACTTATTTTTCCTATCTTGGGCGTATATTAATTGGATTTATTTGTATTTTGTACAAACAACTCTGATTTTTTCAATGTAATCAACGAAATCGGGAGATTGTTTACGATGTTTATTTTCGTCTAAAAATAAATAATTATATCGAATCAAACTGTCATTAATTAATGTAAAAGATCTTCTTATTTTATCTTTGGCGATAGAAGATTTTTTTAACTTCCTTTCATCCATACTATCCATACTAATATGTATTATTATTATTTTTTATGTATAGGTCGGCAAACGAGCTTGCGCGTCATCGTACAGAAAGCTGAGATGATTGAAAGAAAGAAAGAAAGAAAGAAAGAAATAATTGATGAACAACCACAGACTTAATATTATAAATGTCAAAGTAACTCTGTCTGTCTGTCTGTTACTCAATCACGCCTAAACTACTGAACCAATTTTCATGAAATTTGGTATGGAGATATTTTGATACCCGAGAAAGGACATAGGCTACATTTATCCCGGGAAAATGACACAATCCCGCAAATCCCACGGGAACGGGAACTATGCGGATTTTTCTTTGACTGCGCGGGCGAAGCCGCGGGCGGAAACCTTGTATTTAATAAATCTAACATAGCAATTCTAATCTCTGTTCATTACAAATTAGTCAATAGCTTTCTAGACTTTTGTTTTTAGTTCCTTGTCCTTTTCACTACATAGTATAAAACAAAAGCGCTTTCTCTGCCCCTATGTCTTGTACCTATGCTTAAATCTTTAAAACCACACAACGGATTTTGATGCGGTTCTTTTAATAGATAGAGTGATTAAATAGGATGGTTTTAGTATATAAATATTTTATATCTATAAGGTTTTAGACAAAGCGGGCGAAGGCGCGGGTGGAAGGCCTTTATCCTGTCCGTATATGTAAAACAATGTTACGTATTGCATTTCACCATCATGTCCATGTTACAATAATCAGAATATTTCATACTTTTCATTCTAGACTGAGATTTCCGAGAATTTAATAAAATGGAGGAACGGCTATCATTTATCGATATAGGTACGATATTGTTATACAAATATCCAGTTTTCCATTTTCCCAACGTCCTAATAATAGTAAAAAAATGCGAATTAGAGTATAATTAATTAATTAGTGACTCTATCGGGAACTCGTAAAATCGGCCCAATTAAAATGTTGTGTTTTATTAGAAACTAGCGGTCCGCCCCGGCTTCGCCCGTGGTACAAAAAACACATCTTTTCTCTACATAAGAACCATCCTCGTACTTCAAGGAATATAATAAAAAAAGAATTATCGAAATCGGTTCAGCCGTTCTCAATTTATGCGCTTACCAACACATTTTGGGATTCATTTTTATATTATAGAAGATTAGGTATCATTAATAATACTAAACATAACGACTAACATTTTCACGATATAAATAGAACATGTGCTATTTTGATTCCCTCTTTGTCATTAAATTTGTATGCGTAAAATGAATCGACCAACCCTAAGGCCTACTTTACCTGTTATCAAAGGGGTGAGACAGGCAGTGCTTTAGACGCGTAGGATACCTGTTAACTAAATTAGTATGTCGTAACAGGTCGTAACATTATAAAAAAGTTTTTGTACCGCCGCGTAAATCTGATATTGACTTTCCAGTGTTTACCTTATTTTTGTAAGCTTAGAGCTTTTATACTGTTTATGTATTGTTTTCGTGGAATCAGTTTATATGTAACAAACGTAGATGTTTTGGGAATATCCAATAACTAAAATAATACCACAGTTGACAGATAAATACCTTGGATACCTTGATACTCCTCTGTCTATAAATTTGTATATATAGATTTTTTTAATACGCTTTGATTAGCTTGACCTTTATGTAAGTCTCTGTTTGTATGTTAGTCTCCTGAATCGATTTTGAATCACTTTAATCCATCAGTCCTCGGAATCACAGACACAATAGAAAATCTATTGTGTCGCGCCCCGATCGGGCCTTACGGTGGTCAATGGGTTAAGCAGACAGATTTAATTAGAATTCTGTACACTTATCAAGGATATGTGACAATACAATAATTTCATGAGTTCTTATTAAAAAAAATCTTTATTGGACCTTTTTTTGTACTATTTCAGATATTAAAGCGTGGTTTAATATTTTTTTTTCAGGTATTCTCATAAAACGTGTGCTAGATATATGGAAGGAGCCAAAAAACTAGATGACCTGCGAAAGGATACTGGGCTGGAATGTGATTATTTGTCTCTTTGGTAAGTGATAGATTATATTATTATACTAAAAACATTATTTGACTCTATCCACGCTATTATTCTATAACATACATATCTTCTTATATATAAAAATGAATCGCAAAATGTGTTGGTAAGCGCATAACTCGAGAACGGCTGAACCGATTTCGATAATTCTTTTTTTTATTATATTCCTTGAAGTACGAGGATGGTTTTTATGTAGAGAAAACGTAAATATGTACCACGGGCGAAGCCGGGGCGGACCGCTAGTTGATTATAGTTATATCTCGCTTTTTTTAATAGTTATTAGTTGAAGTTACAATACGGTAAGGTAAGTTGATTATTATAACATGTTTTTATAGAATATGGGTTATTAAACTGTCTGTCTTTAATCTATTAAATTAGATTTATAGATTAAAGACAGACAGATATACCTATATTATACCTATTTTATATTAGATTCTGAATAGTGATTATTGCACGCCTCATAAGCGAAGCGTTGAGGTGGGTACTACTGTCACTTCGCGCAAAACATCTGATTTTTCAAACTTAAAATGTCTTTATGTATCATACATTGCACTTGTAAGATAATACATACACACACATATTAAGAAAAAACACTATTTTTAACGTTCATGATATTTTTGATGTCATTTTTGTTATTTAAACTAGTTAAAAAACAGTTTCAAAAAGTTCTGTCTTGGACGTCGTGTGTCTGTATGTGCGGATCCTTTTTCTTGTTAACACGATAGCGACCGAAATACTTTACTAATCGAGTCTTTTTTTTTCTCTTGCGCTTGAGTATGCTCAGGAATAGAAGAACCCTTTCATTTTTCAGGGTCTGATTCGATGTGGTTTAATTGTTATTAAATAAACAAAAATAATAATTAATAAATATTTATTAAAAAAAAATTATGAGGCGTGCACTTTTGGATTTTCCAAATTATTTGATATTTTCGTGGCTTCGCCCGGGTAAATAAGAAAAATAAAACCAGTGTTTGTGCCCTGTGTGGAGTAATGTAGCGATCATCTAAATTGATCCAGTAGTTTCAGAGGTTATATTTTCAATATCAGGTATTCGCAAGCAAATAAAATTTATCAACTGAACAATCTTTAAAGCAATCCAACCATAATGTATTTCTATAAATATATGTTATTATTATGTAGGTACATACTAGTATAGAATATATTTATTCAGAAATTTGTTAGAAACCAACCAAACATAATAAGCTACGTTATACAACAGAATACACACTTAAACAAAATGTATATAAAAAAATTAAATCTTCACATTTTAAACTCAAAAACAAACGCTAAATATACATTTGAAAAGTCGCCGTACTTTTAAAGAAATTTGTACTTCTTCACTTATTTAGAAAAGTTTTTCATTCAGTACAAACAACAATGTTTAACTTATTGCAAGAAATCTTAACAAAATAAATTCATTATACCGAAAATAAAGGGTGACTGATGAAAAAAATTGTACGTTATGTTTTTGTTTCGTCATTTCCCATTGTTTGAGGTGATTCTTTACAAATGTTCCAAGACGTGGTTCCGAACACGCGTATTTTTCAAGGCGCTCCTGATAAACGTTTCGTAAATTTAAAAAGTTATGGAAAGCAAGGGGGCCGAGACAAATGGAATAAAAGCTAAGAAATAGAATCCGCTATCGATACAAATTGACATAAGCTTATGACGTTTTGGTAAGATTCGGTCACACTATAACAAGTACCAAAGATTAGCTCCGAAACAAGAACCAACACATGTCACATGCAAAAATTTCCAGAGTTGAAATCTCATCAAAATCATCTGTCAAAGTTCTAGGTTCATCATTTGTCCGTATTTAAGCAAAAAGGAACCACCCAGCAAAAACGCACTTCTGAGATATCAAAGGATTTACAAAAACATTTGCAGCTCTGTTAGATGAAGTAAAATTAAAATTTATTTTATTTAAATTCATTGATAAATTACTTATTTAAGTATGTGTATATAAATTTGCTCTGAATATTCTTAAACTTTCTAGATAATTAAGAAAATGTGCATGTGGTTCCTTTTAACATTTATCAATTGATAGGTTTTCTCTTATACAAAAAGGAACCACATCCCAGGGATTTCATGATATAAATGAAACTATGTATTTATAATATCGTAATTAAAGCTTTAATTAATAAAATACATAAAATAATACTTATATAGGACGTTTATTCGACGTTATCATCAAATTGGATTTCGAAATCCACCGTGTCTATGTGGTCTTCTATTGCATCATCACTAATGAGACCGTTATAAAAACTGTGCATCTTGTGGAATGAGATGTAATATGGACTGAATATCGCTAGAAGGCGAAGAAAGCTTCTCCAGAGGCAGCGACGTATAAGGTTCTTCGTTATCTTCTGTAATAAAAAGAAAAAAGCTTTAAATCAAAATAATAAAGCCGCGTGGCTTTTATACGTAGGTAGGTATATGGCGACAGCAAAATATTATTAGTTCTTATAAAGCCATGTCCCTACTAGACGACTAAGTATGTTGTATGTACATGCGCCATGTACAAAAAACTGGCTAAGTGCGAGTCGGACTCGCGCAACGAAGAGTTCCGTACCATTATCTATAAAAACGCCAAAAAATCACGGCTTATTGTATGGGAGCTTCTTAAATATTTATTAAGCTATTGC
The DNA here is from genome assembly GCA_907164685.1 of Colias eurytheme. Classification (NCBI taxonomy): domain Eukaryota; kingdom Metazoa; phylum Arthropoda; class Insecta; order Lepidoptera; family Pieridae; genus Colias; species Colias eurytheme. Next base: position 76,517 of record CAJQZN010043352.1, on the reverse strand, counting down.
ATAGCTTCTATCGCGGGCCTTGAGCGCGGGGACCGAATCGAGAAATTCCGTTACGAAAAAACCTCACTCCGACGGGCTCGGAGGTGTGGCTTGAAGGCATGCTATGCAATAACTTTACCGCGGCAGTCCCCGAGTGCCACACGTCTTTTTTTATTCGGTTTTTTAGTATTTGTTGTTACAGCGGCATCAGAAATACATCTAAACGTATTTTACCAAAATAGTAGGTAGGTACCTAGATCATCGACAGTTATTTTTAAAGCAGGGTTTAGACTTTAGTAGTTTCATCTCACAATGACAGATGAATCGTAACAAAATGACTCTTAATTCGACTCGCCTTCGTGAACAACGACATTGTCGTTAAAATACGTAAATCCACAGAGGATTCCTCTTGTACTTACTTAATGAACTATCTTCTTAAAATCACACCACAATCGGGAATGAATCAAAAGTGGATAAAGCGTACCTGCATCTCAGATTCAATAAGTACTTAAATGCATTAAATAAAACTACTTACCCGTTGTATCTTCATTATTATCTTCGGTGTTCGTCTCCAATGCTTTTCTTACCCATTGCTTGCTTATTTATTTATTACTCAACATTTTCACATTTAATTTTAAAGGTAATTAACAAAAACAATAGAACTTACTTCGCGGAGGAAAAAAACACCGTCGCGTATTCGAACTACTTCGCTGAATGTCACCTATATTGACAGAATATGTTCGACGTTTTACTTAAAAAATCGGAGTTTTGCACTTAAGTAATGAAATACGTTGTTTAAAGATGAGAAGCATTGTAACAAGTCAAGGCATTTGGTTCCATATAGCGATGATGGTTTTCAGAATGTTTTACAATATTTATTTATGCATAATAGAACCGAATGCTTGTGGTTTTATTTTGCAATAAAAAATTACAATTAAATTATGTATTTATTTTACGCATAACCATACCACAGAAACTTGGTTCCATTTTGTGTATTAAAAATAATTGTTATTAATAGAAATATGTGTAATGTATAATGGTACCAAGTAGGTGTGGATCTGTTTTGTATAAAATGACATGATAGTAATATCGTTTATTTGTTTGAACAAAGCAGTCCCGTGGTGCTGTGGTTCGGTTTTGCTTAATATGGTATTATTCGTTGTTGCTGGTGGTTCCTTTCTGCTTTTAGTATACCTTGTTTCCAACGTAAAAATCAGGTGGTTCTTGTTTGTATAAGAATTTAGACCACTTTTGGATGAGTATTCTTCAATAAAAGCAAAAAACGAAATTTGTTGAGTGGTTCCATTTTGCATAAATACGGACATTTTATGTATTGTAACCATTTTATTTCAATAAAAGCGTGTTAAAAAATACAGTCGATGAGAACTTCCACCACCCGCGGACGAACTCGTAGGCAAAATTAAGTATTCTATAACTCATGTGTTATTCTGATCTATATTACTGTAAAGTTTCGTCCAAATCCATCCAGTATTTTTTTCGTGAAAGAGTAACTAACATACTTGTATAACTATATGTAACATTCATCCCCACAATCTTTCCAAATAGGTATACCTATTTCGCATTTATAATATTAGTATGGATATATATATAATATATATATCCATACTAATATTATATTAGTATGGATATAATATTAGTATGGATATATATATTATAATATATATATATCCATACTAATATTATAAATGCGAAAGTAACTCTGTTTGTCTGTCTATTACTCAATCACGCCTTAACTACTGAACCAATTTGCATGAAATTTGGTATAGAGATATTTTGATACCCGAGAAAGGACATAGGATAGGTTTTATCCCGGAAATCCTACGGGAACGGGTTTTTCTCTGAAAACGCGGGCGAAGCAGCGGGCGGAAAGCTAGTATATATTTCATACTATTCGCTGATCGTAATTACAAGGAAAACATATATTTTATAAGTGCAATCTGAAATGCATAAATGCCCCCGTACCACCATGAAATCTTATTTCTAATGTGAAAAAAGGACATCGCTATATGTTGTTTAGGGCCATCATTTTATCACACTGGAAATAATACTGCTTTAAGGCATCATGGTAACCCCCATGAACTTCAATGTCGAACGAGGCACGTGTTACTTCACCCATTGAGCCCCGAACGGCCCGATCGGTAGATCTACGACACAATAGATTTTCTATTGTGTCTGTGATTCCGGGGCCTGAGTTATTAAGAGCAATCAAGATAATATTATAAATTACAAGAAACTGTAAATAAAATCGAGAAGAAGAGAGGAAATTTCAATGTTAATGAATCTAGAATATTTCCTAGGAACCTAGGTTATTTCAATATGCAATGATATCAGCATGAGGTTAATTCCAATGAATTCTGCAAATCAGTACCTGTTACATTGCAACAAGTCTTAATAAATTCACTTGAAAAGCAATCAATTACTTGTATTCAATAAAATAAAAATCAGTTCAACATTTTTCTTTCTTGACGAAGAATTATTATGAATTCTTGTTTATTTTGATGAAATATTATCACATTAATTATTGAAAAACCTAATCATTATGTAATCCCATTAAAAATAAATAATTACAGACATTTAGGTAACACATGATTAAATAACTTACAAAAACATAACTTTATTCTTCACTAAACAATATCACTAAAATATATATTTAACAAAAATATAAACCACCTTAAAATTGTAAGAACTACACCAATTTTAAATGAAATTACACATTTAGGAGGCACCTGCAGCTTTCAATAAAAAAAAGAATTATCAAAATCCGTTCAAACGGTCGATTAAGTACTGAGATAAAAAATCCAAAAAAAAAAATACAGTCCAATTATGAAACTCCTTCTTTTTATCATTTAAGTCTCAAAATAGAAATATACTAATAATATAGTATCTATTGTTATAAAATCGTTTACTGTATTTATTATTACACAAAACTAAAAAAATACAGTTATAATAACATATTTATTCCCAAATATTGCATACAAATAATTTTCGGATGACCGCTATTGGATTAAATACAGTTAATTAAATGAATCTGGCATTTGGCTTCATTGTTTTGTCGTTGCAGTTATTTTATCAGATAATCAAATGGATATGGTCTACATTCATTAGCCAGGATAATTGAATTCGCTTCAATGTTTAGCAAACTATCACCTACCGTCAGGTGATAAATAGGATTGGCATGTACCGTTGCAGTCAAATCCAATAAAGCTTTATCCATGAAAACCCCGTTTAAAAATATTTTACAGCGCAAAGGGTTCCGCGAAACACAGTGCAGGCATAATTTCCCAGCTTAGTTCCCAGAAATTTCGTCCCCCTAACGCGTTTTCATCCCTATATGAGTTTTATATTATATTGCTGTACATTGCTGCAGTATAATATGTTACGCTCCGTTCCAAGCCATTGTTTGAGCGAGCAATGTACACGGAGCAATCTTTTGTATCGAGTTTCTCGGGCCGATTACAGAGTTGCAGGTGATGTTCTCTCGCATCCCTCTGCTATTTTAGTATGCATCGAGGCGTGAACTGGAGCAGTCGGGTTTAAGCTCTTGTGATACTTAGTGTATGTAACCCGTCTGAGACTAAGTCCAGATAATAAATTCGTCGCGTTTAAAAATTTTAAAATATCCTAATCTTTTACAACTTTTCCTCCCCTTTTCACCAATATAATTTTTATTTGCGAATTCTTTTTAGTTATTTTTTAAAATTAATTTCAAATATTTTTTAATTTTATTTTCACTTTAAAAAATTAAATACAATCAAACAAAATATAAAATAAATGATAAGTTAGTTCGAGAGTTCCAGCAAGGTAAGTTTTGTTTTGATGCAACAGGTGTCGGTCGAGTTGGGGAAAAAAGGCAGACAACGAACGGGCGATTATATTTCATTTATTTGTCTAGGTAAGGCTGAAAGCAAAATTCGACATCTTCATGAAAAAATTAAATTAATAAATTAAGCTTTCCAGATAGCTGAGCTTCGATGTATAATTAAAATTTTTTTTAATCATATTTATTAATTACGAATTGACATTGTATTTAATCTTGTGGTTCTAAAATGCTACATTTTTTCACGGATTCTCATAACTAAAATAAAGCTTAGCGATTTTTAAAACTAAATATTTGATTTACAATTTTGTAAAGCGCCTCGAGAGTAGCACCCTTATTTTATATTGAAACAAAATATTTTGCACAAAGAAAGTTTTCCATTATTTTTTAATAGAAAGAAAACATTATTATGTTCAAAATTTGCTTGCCACGTCGGGAATCGAACTGACTAAAATCTGTTAAACTACACCCTGTGATTTTATTATCAATGCGATTTATATTGCGATATAACAAAAATGCTTTATTACTATGCTTACGAATGAATTGCCATAATTGCGCTCTTGAGAATCGTATTTTTTTTAAATTAATGGTCTTCTAAACGGAAATTAAACTAATTACGACAACCAGATTTAGGCAAGTTAAAATTCTTCTTGAATCAAAAACATCATGTACTTAAGTTTATGAGAATATCTATTATAATAAATAACAAAATAATTAAGTAACAAACCAAAAAATATAAATTCTCTTTGAAAACTTTTGCGAAATACTTTAAACGCTCGGACTTGTTGCGCATTTATAGCGTAGCCCATTACTTGTGCGCTCTTATCGCATAGCGCATAGCTTTTGTGCACTAATTGCGTAGTGCATCACTTGTGCGCTCTTATAGTGTAGTGTAGCGCATCATTTGTGCGCTCTTATGGCGTAGCGTAATATTTTGTGCTCTTATCGCGTAGAACATCGCTTGTGAGCACATACGCCTTTAGTACACCTACGCATTCGTATGCGACAGCGAATCTCTGCGGAACTACTGCGAAGCGAAATATCTGCGGAACGTTAGTACGCAGCAATGTTTTCGCAACTTTTTCGCAATGATAAGCCATTGTAATTTTCTCCATGCTACCTCTTTTTTGTACGTGTTTTTATAATCTGCGTGTCCAATTGCGTATAATACGGGATAATCTCGAATAGAATGCAAAAATAATTCTGTATTTTCGGCAGCCAAGGTGCGAAAATCTGTCCTCACCGATAGATCGCGAGCTGACGCATTGCGATGCGAAACATCACTAGCGGAACGTATATCTGCGTAATGGCCATTTCGCAGTTCCTTGCGAAACAATACTGACAAGGACGCAACTATTTCATCTATCTATGTGCTAGAGTGAGACATATCATATGGAAAATCCTGCCACACTACTGACTGATTTTTCGTTGTTTCGCTGCCACACGCGAATGCGTCGGTGTACTAAAGGCGTTATGGTGTAGCGCATCCCTTGTGCACTCTAATTGTGCAGCGCATAACTTGTGCGCATTAATTTTCTTTTATTTTTTATTTGTATAAAAGAATATACCAGTCATGCATGGCTTAAATATAAAAAAAAAGTTTTAATATTCAAAATGACCACATACCATGTTCAAAAAAACAACATACAAAACAACAATGCTTCACGCAAAGGAACTACATATTATAGTTAATATGAAAAATAAAGCCCACATTTCATTAGTAAATAAAAAAAATTATCGCGTAGCGCATCCCTTGTGCGCATTTATAGCGTAGCGTAATATTTTGCACTCTTATAGCGTAGCGCATACTTGTGCGCATTTATGGCGTAGCGCATCACTTGTGCGCTTTTATTATTAAACTTGACGAATTAGCGATTTTATTGCTTGTGCATATGTCGTGGCCATTTCGTAGATTTGCTCATTTCATGAAATGTTTGATCATTTCACGCAATGGTCGCATTTCATGAAATGGCCAACATAGTTTGATCAGATCGTTAAATCGTCAACGTTTCACGATTTGGTCATCCACATTTGGCCAGAGCGTATAAAATATAGAGAGTCCATAAAACATTAAAAAATTGTCATTTAAGTTAGGGTCGCGGCCGCGGTGGCGGCCGGCGAATGCCAGAAGCGAATGGTTTTTGCAATAGAAAACAGTAACGTTAGGTTAGACTTTAATAAAAAACGCACGAGCCGAGCGAGCAAAGCGAGCATGCCGCGGCAGCGGCCGTTGAGTGCCAGAATCGAATCGCTTTTTAAAAATGAAACTATTATAATCACATAGTAGGATATATAAATATATTTAATATATTATATTATTTATTATTTAATATATTTAAGTATGTATAGGATTTTAGACGCATTTTTTCTTCAATAAGTATAAGATATCCGCATTTTCCATAGTACTCGAACCTCTTCTTCGTAAATTCTTTGCTAAGACTTCCTTCATATTGTAATGAAACGAATTATGAAGTTTTTAACTGCGAATAATTAAATTTTTGCCAGCGGCCGCCATCTTATCACATAAACACAGCGCTTGCAGCGCCTTAATAATTAATGTTAACTTTTTTACGATATGATCAAATAATTTTGATCATTTCATGAAAAAACCACGCGTTTAGTTGGCCATATCGAGAAACGATTTCTTATCATTGATCTGCTCAAACCGCATCATGATGTGGCCAATAGACATTCAACCATTTCATGAAATTCGACCATTTCACGTAATGATCGATCATTTCATGAAATGAGCAAATCTTAAACGATATGGCCACGACACATATACTTCTAACGTAGCACATATTTTTTATTATTATTTATTTTTTTCTGTGTGGTGCATTACGTGTACAATCCTGCCTGTGCACAATTGTGTATTGGCGATGATAATTGCGAATACAAATTTATATAGAAGTGTATTGCTTATGCAAATAAATTCATGTTTTTAATACGAAGCTCGCCACCGAATTTAGTTTACTTGTGAGATCTTAAAAAAAAAACTTTGACCCTTATTTTGCTTACCTACATTGTTATTCGCTTATTTTTATGTCATGATAATTTCCGTTTGTATTAACATAAAAGAATATCTACTTACAATAAAATAATATTTGACAGTCACAACAAGCAACAGTTATAATAATAAGCATAACGTAAAACTGATTATAAAATCCGCCGTGACCAAGTAATTAATTAATTAATTAATTAATTCATTCATTAATTAATTCATTAATTAATCAGCAATTATTCACCAATTCCTTGCTCATAAGTACAATTTCATTAAGAATAGATCCATACTATAAATAAGTACCTGAAATCGGAGGAAACATCATAGTATCATAAAATATACGAGAATAGGACAATTCTAACGGATGAAACAATTCATTACAATAGCCCGGATATCACTTTACACGATAAATATCAATAAACCTTTTTAGATATTTTTTTCCTTCCTTTCCTCTTTAGATAAAGATTCCTTTTTAGATAAAGTTATATCTATATAAATTAAAAAGCCATAAAACCAAAAATATCAATTTCAACAAAGTTATATCTAATTCAGACAATATACAAGCCTATATACCTATTGAGAAAAAACGAAGAAAGTACCATGCCATAGAAATCAACAATGAAAGATGTAAATAGTCCACATAGTTTTGATAGTTATTTCAGCCACCAGTATAATTATTAAACTTCTTATACAGAATTTAAATAAATCTTAAGCAAAATAAAAATAATGGCGTAGGGATGTGACGACCCCATCGCCCACGATTGGGATATCTACGTTATTATAGATATCCCAACCGTGCAATCAGTCGCACCCGCAAGGCACCTTGTGGCGAGGTGACGGAGAGTAGCGACCCAGCGGGATAACCGAATGCTCCCGGGGAGATCTCTATCCTCATCTCCGGACTGTATAGGTGGCAGTTCGGAGAGAACAATTACGAGGTTTAGGCTCCCCCACCTCTGGCTTGCCTTTTTTGGCCGTCCAGAGTGGAGCCGCTAGAGCTATATCACAGTAATAATATATACAGTATTGTGACTCGGTGGTGTCCTTAAAAAAAAGTACCTACAGCCGCGCGGCACGCAGACACGGTAGGGCTGCCCGCCCGTAGTATTTTAACTACATCTACATGACGTCATAGCACCTGCTTGTCAAAGTGGCATTCGCGAAGCTGTTGGGTACCGATCACAGTGCCGAGCTTAGCGCTCCACACGTGTGAAGACGGACTACTGTAGATATTATTACCGTGGCTCTCGGGAGTGGAAGTGTCATGGCGTAATAGCGGGGAAATCTTCTCCGGGCCTGTGGGCCCGCGTCCGGTGAAACCGGTGCCGCACTTCTCTACACCCTTAGCCGTTCAGCTGGTGTTGCCCACTTGTTGCATTTTTGTAAATCATTTGGGAGCCCACCAAACGAACTGGGGAGTCACCGTTTGCCACTATTTTTCAATTTTATTAAGTTGAAAAGGCAGATGTTAACCAAATTTTAATTTTCTATGCATTAATTATTGTTAGGTATTTTTCGTAATACGTTTGGTTTGCAATAGTTCAGATGTACAGTTTGGCATCAAATGATTATTCATTATTTCTAATGATACATAAAAATAAATTATCATGTCCTAAAATCAATGCGTAATCGACATTTCTAACTATTGATCGATAATTATGTATCTCTTGTTTAAAAACTTTACAAATTTTAAACTTAAATCTTCCATTTGAACAGTTTTATCAATTAAAAAAACTACATCAATTCCGTTGCGTAGTGTAGTTTAAAAGATCCATACATGATACAAGGGACGAACGGACGCGGGAAGTGATATTTTTTTATTTTTAATATTATTAAGCACACACGCTCTCTTTTTTGATACTTAGCCAAGCTTAATTCAAAATTGATTGCGGCCGCCATTTTGAAAAATGGTTTCACACTTTGTATTGTTACTAACTTTGTATTTGCACACGTTTGCACCATCTTTTTGCGTCCACGCTAACATTTTATAAATATATCTATTTCAAAACATTTATAATTATTGTCCTGCTACTTATAACAATTATTCTGCAACTTATATTTCTGACTTCTGTTATCCTAGAGTCAAGACAGACCATCGAGTAGGCGCGTTAATTGAGATGTAGGTGACAGATTTATGTTTCTAAGACTGTGCACTTCACCTCAATGAGCGCTCCTGCTCACACGCTACGTGTATCTGTCTACGGACTAACAAGCGAGGTTCGGGGTGGCTATAGGGGAGGTTGGAGGCCACTATGGAGGACATCCTCCATGTGAAACCGTTTATTCAGGATAGCAACCGCGGTATAAGGGTGATGATCCCACAAACTTGAACAGTCTACACATCCGTAAAATAAAATTGCGTCCTCTGAGAAACGCACGCTAGGTCCTAAACATTTCAATGGAATTTATGACGAATTATTTGTCAATTAATAACTTCTGCTAAATTCTGAGAACCTGTGTTTTAAAATTTATTTGAATAATATATATTATGTACATAACGTTTACTGAATATAAATAAACTTTTAATTTACACCGATTTATCGTAAAACATAAGCATAGAATCATGCAGCCTTCACGCTTACTCAATAATATGTCGCGTGTTCACACATGACACAATATGTTTTTACATACTAACAGTTTATTTTATTTCAAAACACTTAGTACATACACTAGTTATACCTATCCTACCATTTATAATTGTACTGCCACTTATAATTTTTCTCTTACTTATATTTATGTTATCCTTGCGTCTGGAGGCGGCTCGTGACAAAATTTTATGGGTGTTCACTTGAAATAAAACACTAAAAATACATGGTGTAAAGCAGTACAATTTATTAAAAAAAATACTTATAAAGGAAATGCATACGTCTTTCTTTTTGGTGTGCAAAAATATCTATAAGTTTTTTGTGAAAATCAGATATCTGATTAATCAGTTGTTTTTCTATTGATATCATGCACATTGCATCATCGGTCATCGGTATTGTACAAATTAATTTTAATAATTTAATACTTTCGACAAAAACTGACTCCAGGTGACTGACCTCTATAAAGTGTTGCAGTACAGCTAACGCACCATCAGCGTTATGGAAATATTCCCTGCTGTAAATAACCACTAGCTCGTGTTTAAGTTTTGAGTTTTCTAAAAAATCATATGTCTCAACCGTAAGGTCAAGTTCAGGCCGTGTCGGTCCCTTAGCTTTCAATTCAAGCCGAATTTGTAACGTTTTAACACACTTTTTTATGAACGCCACATTATAATTGTTCATTTTAACACTCAGAAGTAATACTGATAACTATAGGCTATTTCACCACGTATCTTGATTATAATTTATTATGATTTTAATTAGAAAATTCCCGAATTTGCATTCGCGCGCATGCATTGAAGTTGACTCGAGTGTTTGTTTATATAGGAGTGGCAACGTCGCGCGCAATCGCTGCCCTGTGTACGGGCGCCCGGGCGGTAAAAACGAACCGACAACGTTTGCGGGAGCGGCGCTCCGAATTTTGCTATTTTTCCATAGAAAATCTTTTGTTTCACGCGCAGGGCACTGGCAAACTTTCTCTTTCACTCCTATTGGATTTCGTAATAGGAAATGTACTAAATATTTTTTCATTGGAGCGCAATCGTGAGCGCTCCGCTTCGCGTGTTACATAATACAGGTGTATGGGATGATGGAATGATGGATATATTCATTGGTATTGACAGTAGTTTTTTACGATTACGATTGATTTTAAATAGTAGTAATAATTAATATTAATAATGAAATTAAGGAGTATGATTTTATTATAATTATTTATGGGAGTTCACTGCACCAGCCTCTGCTTGCGTCAAGACCATCGAGTAGGCGTGCTGGCTGATATCTGGGTGCGACTCTTGTTTCTTGTATCTGAGAGCACCTTGTATTAGTGAGTGCTCCGACTCACACACAACGTGATTTCATACATAATATTCTTCTGTATTTAATATTATATTCAACGCTTAGCACTAGTCGGATCTATTGATATTGTGTTGTGACAGCGGAATAAGGGTGGCAAACTCACAAACTTGGCATTAAGGTTCTATAAACTCCACCTACACATCATGTTGCATGTGTTACTAGTAAATTGGAAAGTTACATTGAATGTTGCGTTTCTTATTCCTATAATTATTATTAGAAGCTTAATTCCAAGTTTCTGGTTTCGCCAGTCCTGATCTGCGGCTGCCATCTTGAAAAAAATGCTTTCACACTTTATCTCTGTAACTTTGTATTTGCACATGTTTGTATTAATATTGTATAACTATTCTACCATTTATAATTGTCCTGTCACTTATATTTCTATTATCCTAGCGCCAGGGTCATCGGGTAGGTGCGCTAATTGTGATGCACGTACATTCTTGTGATTCCATGATTGTGCGTGACTTCGCAATTAGCGCTCCTCCTCACTCACAACGAGACTCAAGAACATTAACAAAGGATAAAGAAATAAAATAATATTAATCCTGCCATTTATGATCGTCCTGCCACTTATAATAATTTTCCTGTTACTTATATTTCTGTAACACCAACTTCAAGACTGTCGAGTAGGCGCGCTATCTGAATTATAGGTTCGATTCTTATGTTTCTAAGACTGATCAATGATCATCTCAATTTGGTGAGAAGAATAACGACATAAAGTATAACGTGTCAGCGGTTTTGGATGTAAAAACAGAAGAATCTTATTTAATTAATATATTACGTACCTATATATGTCACAAACACGAAAGATATAGGTTAGAAAATTACCAGTCGCATAAAGCCTCTTTATAATACAATGATTTTTATTTAAGTGTAATTTGTATAAATTAGAGATGCAACAACACCCTGGTATGGCGGGTGCCTTTAAAAAAATAGATATATTGTTTATATTTTTACCCATTAATAACTCTACAGGTATAGTGTATAGTGTATATGTAAAATGTTCATAACTTATAATTTTCCTGTCATTTATCCTATAAGCGGCGCGTTATTTCAGTTGAAAAAGACAAAATTGGTATTTTTACGGTCGTTTCTTTCAACGGAGTAACCGCACCTCCTCACACAATTAATGAAGTATAAAAAATATAAGTATAAGACAACAGATAAAAACCAAAAAACTTATTTATTTAATGTATAATATGTGTTATTTATTCATTATATAATTTGTTTTATTTATTTAATGTATAATATGGGTAGTTTATGGCAATACGTCGCTGTGTTGTGTATCTGTCTGCGGACGAACAAGCGAGGTTCGGGGTGGCTATAGGGGAGGTTGGAGGCCACTAAGGAGGACACCCTCTTGTTATCCTATGATAACTAAGCATTTTTATGATAATTATATGTATTTCACATGACTGTTTTATAAATTATAATAAGAAATTTATATATGTAATTATATATTTTTAAAAGCTTAATTGTACATAAAATTAACCGTATAATATGAATAAAATCACTTAGTTCTGGAACAATTTTAGAAATGATCAAACAACGATCTTATAAAAGCCTTAAAAAAATCTTTAAAAAAAATAAAGATTATCCGATGTTGGACATAAACTATAGCAATTATTACGTAACCCTGGAAAAAGTTTGGTTCTTTTAACATATTTGACTTTCTTGCTTAATATTTACAAAACTTGTTCGTAAGTCTATTACGGTACTGAATGCTATAAAATTGGAATTCAACGCACGCGAGTCTCGCATTATTAATAAACTCATTTATATGATATTGGTGGAAAACGTTAGAAATGAAATAAAATGTATGAGTGAGGAAATTGATGAGGAAAAAAAGTTACTACCGAAAACATTTTATAGGAAAGAATGACCATTATATATTGCTTTTCTATTGTTATTGTGTCGTGTTATGTTGTAAAATCTTATAATAATGTGTATTATTTAAGCAACAGATTTATTATTTATATGCGTAGATTCGGTAATATATACAACAAAATTCAATAAACCATATTATAAAAACATAACTACGTATCTATAACTAACTTTACAACTCGTCCACGTTGTCAGGCTCGAAACTATGAAATCGTATAAAAATTTCTTCTCAAATAAAACGACAAAACAAAAGACGTGTGGCACTCGGGGACTGCCGCGGTAAAGCTATTGCATGCTATGCCTTCAAGCCACACCTCCGTGCCCGTCGGAGTGGGGAGCGTGAGGATTTTGACTGAGCTGTTGACGAAAGATTTATTATAGAAATTAGAAACATTAAAATATTATACACTAAAATAGTACAATTATAAATAGATACATGGAATCATTGGTAATCTATTCGAGACGTGAATCATAAAATCAGACACAATTTATTGGAAATTTAAAATATTACAAGCCCACCATTAATATGGAACGAAACACATTAATTTATTGTCTTTATATTATATACGTACATGTTTAATAGAATATAGAAATAGTGATAGAAAATATAGTTCCCATTCTTTTTTTGTAATATTCCTTGAAGTACGAAGTACGTATTATTACCCATTAGTACCTATTATTAGATAAGCAAACGTTTGTTACACCGACATTGTTAATAAAGATTTATAATAATAAACGGGAACTATATTTTCTATCACCAAAATTTATATTTGTCATCAAGTTGTATCACCTAATAAATAGATCTATCACCACGAAATATTTTCGTTCTCAGATAAACAAAAATTGTTCCCAGGTATCAATTATCAAATTAATGTTAATATATGTGTTAAATAGGAGATCGATAACCAATAAAATTATATTGCATTACTTACATGAATATAAACTTCGTTCTTATAATTACAGTTTTGTTACTTAAGGACGCTGTCACAAATCTGCGTTACTCAAATTTAGGTATCTAACGACGTAACTTTGTTCGCGGCAATATCACGCTCACGTAAACATAGCGCATTCCATTTTATAGACCATCTTCATACTTGATATTATTTTTAATTTTTGATATTATGTATTTTTATTGAAATTGATTCCAGAAGATTACTAGGAACTTTAAAAATTCATTTTGTTACTTTTATTAGTAGGTACGATCCTAATAAGTATGTTAGTATATTCAAACAACTTAAAAAAGTGTGACTATTTTACATCATTATTTCATTGAATAATAATCTATGAATTGTATACAATATCAAAGCTTTTTAAGAAATGTAGAATTATTATCATACATATTAGATGTTACCGGCACTGTATTAAATCCGGCATTGTATACAATTCTTAGTAAATGTATGTTATTCCGAAAAATAGTCGGAATGAAATAAATTATAGGTATTCGTCACATAACACATTACCTAGGATACTCTTAAATCTGAACTTTTCCTACGTAGCAAACACATTTGCAAGTGTGGGTAGTTTTTGGGGTAGCTATTAACCAATATGAGGTCAAAACTAAAATCCAAGATGGCGCCGACGAAAATTTTACATCTTTTCGTCATGGGTGTCATTTTCAAGGTTTTGGAGTAGCTCTTAACAAATATGAGGTCAAAACTAAAATCCAAGATGGCGCCGACGAAAATTTGACTTTTTTCGTGATGGG